>JBBPKN010000180.1:0-60520 GCA_038089275.1 Pulveroboletus cf. rosaemariae | reverse complement strand
ACAGGAGGGGGGGGGGGGGGGGGGAGGGGGGGGGGGGGGGGGGGGGGGGGGGGGGGCGGGGGGGGGGGGGGGGGGGGGGGGGGGGGGGGGGGGGTATTCGTGGCAGTTCAAGGAAAAGAAAACTTACAGCACAGGTTCCACTGGCAACTGTGCTCGCCCTTAGGACGAACGTGGACAGGCAATCAGCAGCATCACGTGCGCGACTTCATTCCAAGTAGCGACGGGTGCCACCTAGTCGAGGTCAGTCATGTCGACGCCCCACGACCTCGTCACCGCCCACGACGGCCCAGACGACTCAGTGCATTGCGATGATAATGCGAGTGATGTAGATGCAGAGACTGCATCCCAGCGCTCAATCCCACTCTCCTCCCCACCTCACTCTCCGCATGCTACCACCCTTCCGTTGTTCCCGCAGGAGTTTTTTGCTAGAAGGGACTCCCAGCCCGACTCTATTGATATCGATTTCAGCTCCGAGACAGACGAAGTCAATGATGCGCATAGTGACCTGAACGTACAGAGAACAAGCTCTATCACTTCCGCCCCGCCGTCCACATCGCAACCGGAGCAACCAAAGACCCATACTACATCCGTCACCTACCCTCCTACATCTCCCTCCGACACTGCCGATGCCGACTCCTTTACCTCTGCTGCGTCAACCTACTCGCGGAAAGCCCGACCAGAATCAATGCTGTTACAGCCTCCCCAGGGTCCTCTAGTACTAGGAATCGCACTAGTGGACTTCAATCATCTGGTAAGGCTTGTTGGACACGACGTCCGCTCATCATGTCGATCCAGCACTAGGTTGGTCCCAAGGTTGAATTCAGTCAAGGACATATATTCCAGGACGAGGAGGTTGCAAAAATACTTCCCTTCCTTGCTCTTCCGGACGGTGCTCATCTGGTGCGCTCCATCCTCCGCGCATACATATTGAACCTCACTTCGCCTTACAGTCGCTCGAGGATTACTCCTACTTTCATCTCGTTCCAGATGTATCAAATCCCACTACGGTATTTGGGATATCGTGAGTCCATACACCACATATCCGAAAACGTGTTGAATGTGTTCACAGATGTAACCGACAAATAGCCGCTTCGACCTTGCTCGTAAAGGATGTCGACGTGACGCGTTCCATTGTCCAGAAAGCGGTCGTCGTCCTGGCCAGCAAGCCCGTGTTTGGTCCTATACGGTTAGTGGTGAACTGTGTCAGTGTGTAATTCTGATAGGTCGACATAGCGATCGACTGGGGGTCGTCACAAGGGCTTTGTTTGCACAGAGGTAAACTTTTCCTTCCTTTCTTAACTTTGCTCGCATGAGACTTCAAGATTATCTGCAGGGACTTCACGGACACACAAATCCTAGTAGAATTTGGCAATTCGCTAGAAATGTCGCTACGCACGCAACTTACGGAGAGTGGTCTGTACATAGGTTAGCATCGAGTCCCTCCTTTTTCATGATGATTGCTGATTTGTTTGGGGAAAGGAACTAGTTTGTGAGTTCTCGGACAGTTGTCCCATGCCAGCATTGAGAAGGTTTACAGGAGAGAATTCATTCACGTTTTTCGACATCGTACGTTACTTTTGTTAAAGGCTCTTATGCTGCAAAAGAAGGTTGTCAACATACATGCATTATTGGCTCCTACTCACCATCCCCCAGATCATGTTTTTTGGATACCCCGTGGAAAGGTTGTGTACATATCAATATTCGCTGATCTCCCTTGTACCCAGTTCGTGCCTCCAACCCATAACTACTCATTTTCTCACCATGCGTAGGTTTACTTCAGACGTTGGATGACTGTGGATCCCCTCCATTGGCAGCACGAGCACCTACGCTATCCAGACCTAATTCACTGAAAACATCAGATCGGAAGAGTATGCTGGCATACATTGGTCTGCCGTTGGATTTGTTCGGAAAGGTTGATTTGATTGTGCTGCCTCAGTAGTTTGCAATTTAATTTTCCTCTTTAGGATGCCTTTTTCCAGCCATATCTGCCCCTGCAGCAAATTGACCTCTTGAAAGATTGTCAAAGTTGGCTCTGTGGAAGCACTAACACAATTGTCACACAGCAAAAGGAGATAGATCTACTAGTGAACGTACGACGCTTTTTGCTGTTCCTAGGCATCGCTTGACCACTCTTCACAGACTGAGACAGCCGTCCTTGAGGTCCGGAACCCGAGATTGGAACGGTTGATTGCTCTTACTCCCGCAGATCGCAAATGGATTGATGAAGTTGTTCGGGACGTAAACAGTTCTTGGGATGATACCGACCCCGCCAAAGCTGTCATGCAGTGCGTCATTTTCCATCGAGATGGTGTGCTCGAAATTAAGCTCCTCAAAGTTTCAAGGGTAGTGACGATTACCTCAGAGCAAAGGTATGCCAAATGGCCATGATATATGAATAAAATTACTGACAAGCAACAGTTTGAGGAGTATGTATCTGCGGCACTTGCGTCAGTGCGATACCGAGAGTTCTTGTCGAAAGGCAAGGGGAATGGAACTATTATTGCAGGTGCTGGTAGGTTATGCTTGTAACGCGCGCCTTTGAGGCTTATACCATGCTAGGTGGCGATACAAGCTCGCTAGAGGACTTTAACGCTTTATGGATAGCCGAATTCACCAAGACAACTGCCTATGAAGTCTGGGATCGGTCAACGGATCCGATGTTGTTTGATATTGTTGAACCTCGGTGAGTTTGTGACCACGAGAGTCAACCGACTCTGATTCCCCCTGCCACTAGGCACCCCTGTAACGAGAGGCCGTCGGTCGTGTCCGACATAGGTCTCCGACTTTCAGAAGGTATCCAAGACCTTAGATTAGAACAACAACTTGCACCAACGCGTGAAGCCATCTCACGGACACTCACCGCTGGTTCAGTCAACTTCTTCAAAGCTGTAGAAGGCGTTCGGGATCGATGGCAACATCGGACTGTTAGTTCCCCCACACAAGATATGGCGTCCAGCCCCTACGGTACCCCCGTTGAGATCACGAGATCCGAGGCTAGCCTCCCCGTAACTACAACAGATCCCACGAAACCAAAGGTCAACATATCCAGGCAGACTTCGCGAGAATCTGCGACAAACGCATCGTCGTCTTCGCGCCCCGCTAGCTTTACACAGGCTGCTTCGGATAATAAAGCGGTGTGGAGCTCGCTTGGAGCTGGAATACATTCATTTTGGTCGAGTCGAACCTCGAGGTTCTCGCTCTCGCGTGCGAGCATTTCGGGTATTGGGACCAATGATTCGGACTCTAGCTCGACACTGGTACAGCAACAGGGCGGTGCACTGTGCACGCCACACACGCTGCCTACGAGTTCTTGTCCAAGTGTGCATGCGGTTTTAGAGGAGGGCGAGTATGAGCAGGAGCGAGAGCATTCCGTAGCCACTGGCGTAGTGGGCAGGAGAGCGAGCTACGAAACAGAGCCAGGGCAGCCGATGGGTACCGCTCTTTGATGGGCCATATACTTCCAGTGGAATTACAACCTACCTGCGTATCTTTTGCTCACGTCTTCCGTATTTGCCGGTTCCTAGTGAGATATTATTCACTGAGCAGATGGCCGACAGTATGGTTCAAACATGGGTTCACAGGACATGCGAGATCGTCGTACTCAGACCCTCTCCGTCAGCAACCGCGTCAATCGACATCTGCTGTCGGCGTTATGGCTATGCGGCAACGTCCACAGTCGCTGCGTCGACAATCGCGAACTAGCGTCGATTACCCAAATTGGGGAGGTGCAATCCAGCATATAGGGCCAGTCCGAGTTCCGGCACCCTCGTCTTCCACAACAGCACCTAAAATTATTGGTGATCGGGTGGTCTGTAGAGCTGGACCTGTTAACAGGATCATTCAAGTCTTCAAGTCTTCAAGGGTGGTAACCACTCGCGCTGACGTTGCTAGGACCAACCGCACGAACAAATGAGTGTTTTATTACATAATAAGTAGTCTATAGAGACGAATTGACAGCGGGACCTCCAAAGTTCGCTCTTTGACTTCCGCATCATCGCCCTCGTCTTCTGGGCTCTGCGCTACCATTCTTTCTTGTTGGGTCTCTTTCGGTCGACCACGATGGCAACTCCCATCCGCAAGAAACGTAACTTCAAGGCTCTTCAGCTCGATGTCACCCAGTCAGCCAAGCCGAAAGAGCCTGAGCCGATCCCCTCACGCGCAGCACCAGCAACGACGGGGCTGGCAAAAGGAAAGAAGAGGCCACCGCCCATGACTTTGAGTGCTCCAAAGCTCAGTCAGTCTCTCGTGACGAACGATGCGGATGGCAATCTGCTTGCGGCCGGTGTCGGACCTCCATCTGTGCTTGCAACAGGCACCCCATCTGTGCGTCGGAACACGTATCATACAACTCTTTCGAACACGCTCGCAAACCTGGACATGAACGCAGAGACGCGTTTTGACCTTCGAAACGAGGATCTCAGAGACCTTCAGGAGCTTGGACAAGGTAATGGTGGAAGTGTCAAAAAGGTCGAACACGTTCCTACTAAGACCATCATGGCGAAGAAAGTAAGCTAATGATGCTGTCTTTCGTGAGTTTGCTCACATCTTGTCGATGGTTATGCACAGATCGTCCTTATTGATGCCAAGCCATCCGTGCGCAAGCAAATTTTGCGTGAGCTGCAGATCATGCATGACTGCAACTCTCCGTACATTATCTCTTTCTATGGCGCGTTCTTGTCGGATCCAAACATTTGCATTTGCATGGAGTACATGGACAAGGGATCTCTTGATGGTATCTATAAGAAGATTGGTGCCATTGACATCGAGGTTGTTGGCCACGTTGCATTGGCCGTGCTAGAGGGTCTGACGTACCTCTACGATGTACATCGTATAATCCATCGCGGTATGCTTATCGATCCCCTCATGGTGCTTTGCGTTGATGGGGGTACAACAGACATCAAACCATCGAATATACTCTGCAACTCCCACGGGCAAATCAAAATATGTGACTTTGGAGTTTCGGGAGAACTCATCAATTCGATCGCAGATACCTTTGTCGGAACATCAACCTATATGAGTGTATGTCCCCCATTGTGCAAAGTTGTGTTGTCCTCACGATGTTGCATAGCCCGAGCGTATACAAGGTGCCCAATATACCGTCAAATCAGACGTCTGGTCTCTTGGAATATCGTTAATCGAGCTGGCACTGGGCCGCTTTCCTTTCTCCGAGTCCGATCCTGATGATTCTGATCTGTCGGACTTGGAAGGAACGCTCTCCCCGAATACTATGACTTTGCCACCTGCTAGGAAGGACAAGGATAAGAATACGAAGAAGGATAGACGAAAATCCAAAGGTGTTAGCTTACAAGGAGGCAGCATGATGATGAGTATCCTCGAGTTGCTTCAACACATCGTAAATGAGCCTGCTCCTCGATTGACTCCCGAAGGCCGATTTCCCAGAGAAGCAGAGGATTTTGTGGACAGTTGTTTGCTCAAGGATCCTGACGCTCGAAAGACTCCCAAGGAGTTGTTGGTATGTTTCTGAATGCTATTAAACAGTCATCGCACTTACGGGGACTCAAAGAAACATCAATGGATAGAGCAGGCGCGGGCGTCGAATTTTGATCTCGAGACATGGGCAAACACGTTTTGAGCGGTCGGGCTTGTTCCTTAGATCATACCAGCTGTCATCTGTTACTTCCTCACACATCATTATCTCAGTTTGTCCATCTTCTTTGTATTATAGAGATAGCCATTCATTTATCAACCAGCAGATCAGCAGATCGATTACATGGTAATTACCTTCTACCTGTTATGTTTATGATTCATATTGTCCTACGACGAGGGTCATTGCTCTACCTGGACGGGCATCCCATCACGCAGCGGGAGTACAGAAGTTCGCTGCCAATAACCCACTCCCAGCACTCATGAAAGCTAAGGGTCGTAGCAGCACCAGTGTTCGACTGAACATTGACCGCTCAGTGTACAAGATCGGCAGGTCTCGAATTGGGAGGCATCTGCAGGATATTGCCTGCGGAACCCAGCCCAGAGCCCGTTGCACCATATCGTGCAGGCGATCGCAGCGGTCTCGCCAGGTTCGCGTCTGGGTTCGCGTCAAAGCACCATGGACGCGCTTATACTGATGGTGATCACGCACAACGCCAGAGTACGGATGGCCAGCGTGGTTGCGCGGAGCATGGGAAAAGTGAGCGTCCGCGAACTAGTATGAGAATGCTTATTAGCTGCTTGTGTGAGCAGCCCTACAACGATGATGGCATGACATACCGTCTAGAATCACTACAGTTAACTCGGTGCTGGTATCGGCGGGATTCCCATTAGTCTTTCACGCCTTCAACGCAACTAAGACACTTGACCAATCTGGGAATTTCGCGTGAATGGGGTATGATGTGGGATACCACGCTGCAAGAAATCTCAATTGTCTCCAATCCAGCACAAGGCCACCCTGCAGCCGTCGAACCCAATCCAATCGCTCATATGCCATTAGGCTAGTCGTGGTATTAATATCGGAGTCGTCCGTTTCGTACCCTAGATATTGGCACGTCCGATAGCGAGGATTGCGAAGTGTAAGGAACGAAGCATGCCTATACCATTGGTGCTCCTGACATTCGGGGGTTCCTCTGTCAAGCGTTCGGGATTGGCGGCGGCGGTAGTGGTGAAAGTTTGCCTCGAGAACTGTCCTGTTGCGGAATGCTCGAACGAGAAGAGAATGACGACGGCACCACGAAATCACGAGTGCAGCAGCGGGCAGGATGAATATGATCGTCCCAGCGAGGATACCCTGGACGGTAGCACAAACGTCAGTATTTAAGGCTGACGTTGAGGTCCCAGCGTGGTCAATTAAAAGTGTGTCGCTTGGGGCTACTGGGGTTACGACCCGCTTATGGAAAGCTCGGGTGCCAGCGATGATAGCTGGGGATATTATGTCTGAAAAATGCCGATACATTGTCAGCTGAGTCACAGGAACAAGAGCAGTTGCAACAAGAGTACTGTCCACCTGGTAGATGGCAATAGGAGGACCCGATCTCCCCGTAGGATCACCGGGGCCAAAGCCAGCTATGCTCAAAGCTGGAAGACGAGTGCGGAGAAAACCAACGTTTGCTCGATTTCACGACGTATTCGAACGATATCATACCATTGAGGTGGCAAGCCCCCTTGTCCCCGGAATCGATGCTAGTCGTAGAATCCATGAATTCCTACGATCCACATCTATGTCATATCAATGCACAGTGGCGCATATGCAATTTCTAGATCACAATCGTCAACGAAAACCTAGTCATTGACGAAGAGTTCGTGGGACGGTTTTTGCAGAATTCGGGAAAACGGCATTGAACTTTTGGGACCATGAGCCTGACCGGATTTTCGTCCTCCGAGTCGCGAAGCAATACCGTATGTGTACGATAAGCCGCTAGGACCTGAAGATTGAATGCTCGAGTATCCCGCACACGGCCCTCTTATCATGCACAGCTACTTTGGGGTTGATTGGCGGCCATAGCCAATGTTCGGATCATCTAGCTCCAGAGAGAGCAAGGCGATACAACATAGCAGCAGGGAAGTCTTTTTATGTGCGATTATCGCTCGATTTGCGAGAAAGTGGCGTCGCGAGCAAGTCAGAAACAAGAAATAATATAGGTTGAGTGGTAAGGCTACCCGTCTAAACCAGAGCATTAATAGGTGTCAAGTTCATAAATAACCCCGAATCATGATCATTAGACATAACTACAACAACTGTCCCTGGAGGAATTAAAGCTTCGATTCCGAGGTTTTTCTGAAAATCAGACGTAGACCTCATCATGACCCCATATTGCTCGTGGTTTGTACTTGAGCGGTTTGTAGTCCATTCTTTCCTTCACGGTGTGGTGAAACATCGGTTTCTGAGAAGGTATAAAACGGCCCCTGCCCAAATTGACGCTAGTGATCGATCCCACCTCATCAAACAAATTCAGTGGAGCAATATTCAAGTACTTACCTCCACTTGGTGTGCCACACCCCGTCAGCGTCCTGCCAGGCATAGGAGCAAGGAATAATTTCTAGTAGCCACCATAATTTGTGTATCTTCAATTGATCGAATAACGGCGCTATGGCGTCCGAGTGCTCGGGATAGCTCACTGAGTCCAAAGGGGGCTCTTTAGGTTTGCTCGGTAATCCTTGCTCGATGCGAGTACCGATGTCAGTGGCATCCCGTGTTGTGTCGATTCCAGAGGCAGTAAGGCCAATGTTATCGGTGTTGGAATCTAGCGACACCTGTCCACGGGTGGCCGATGGCCGGGGGGAACCTGGTGGAACTGTGAAGCCGATGTGTGCAAGTTCATCGCTGTTGAAGAGAATTCCACATTGAGACTCTATGACCTGTTCCACCATCCAATGCAGCGTGATTTGTGCAAGAGACACCTTAACACTATCCTCAACACTTCCTCCACCAACATCTGAAAAGACCCTAAGCATTCCATGAAAGTAGGTAGGTGGGACCTGGGCCTACCGCTATGACAACCCGAAAACCATACCTCCAACACGTCTGTGCATGGAAATGTTTCCCCAGTGACATACATTGCACTTGGCTCCATAGCGCTCGAGGCTACTTCATCACAAACTGTGTTCAGTTGAGCGCTATCAACTAGAGATCCAGAACTCTGTGTTTGATGTAGCCAAACTCTTGAGTTCCTTCTGAAACCATTCTGGAAATTTGACTTGATGCCGTGAATCCAAGTTGCCTCATTTCCCAAGCTAGCCGCTTCATCGGGGTCATCGACCGGTATGGACCAGTGGTACAGATTTGGACGAAACCTAGCACGGTGCTAAAAGCGAGAGGTCAGGGAGCTTCCACTGCGATATTACGGGAGTCCTACTTCGTCAAGAGAAAGAGCATGCCTGAATACCCTGATAGCATTGTTGGAGTTCGAGAAAGGCAGCATACGACTGACAAGAACCCCAGTACTCTGTACAGTGTCCCTGATCGCGGGTATGTGACGGAAAATGCCTGCGATCACGAAGACGCCTACCATACACCTATGAACTCCACCGTAACATCCCGTGAGAATGTCTTCTTGAACCCGGCGGCAAGCTTGGTTCCCTCCTTATCGGTCCGTTTGTAGGCTTTGTATGCGAAGTCGACCTGTTGGAGATTGCCTCCTGGTAAAAGTCCAACCTTTGTGACGTCGATCAGTTTTGGTGAGCTACATCCCCGATCGCACCTGTTACCTTGTATAGCATTCCAGCCAACGCACGAGCAGTATATGCTCCACGAGAGAAACCTGAAGTGAGATTAACGAGGAGCTTCAGTAATGGAGGTGAAACATTACCTACCGAACAGACAGATTTTGTCTCCGGGATGATAGCTGTCCATGAGATACTTATAGCCACCTTTCACATGTGCATCCAGATACCTGCATATCATCCATCGCAGATTATTATGGATAAGGGGTGCACATACCAAGCGAATGCGTTATCCAGAAGCGACGCCATTCCAGTCCATAATGGTGAAACAGCACCCGGTGCAAAATATGTGCCGACCCCCGCCTAGACGTCGCTGGTGTCAAACCCCAAGCGGCCAGACGGCAAAACTAGTAAACGTACCTGATAATAAGCTAGTTGATTGTCTGGACAATCCTTGCAGAGGAGGGCAAAGAATTTGACCACATTGGAATTCTATCATAGCTGAGCTACTCCATCTGGGTCACCTTCATAGAGTGACACACCGTAGATTCGTACTGTTTGTTAGTACCATCGAAGCAAAGGACAATTGTACGAGGTGGTCGAGCGGAATCCTCGTGCGCATCGTTCGATCCTGCGTCCCACATGATGCCCTACAGAGGGAGTACGATCCGACCCGATAACCCTTAGGTTTCAAACGGTTCCTCCGACCAACGAAGTGTTCTGGGGGAGAGAACTTTGCCTGGGGACGATGGTCACAAAGACAATGGGAACAGAGGCTTTTTGTAGCATGCCCGGTAAGGTAACGTCCAGTCTGGGGCAAGACCCAGGGCTGATTGGCGAAGGCCCAGAGGAGAGGCAGAGCGGTCCATGGGGGGTCAAGCTGGTCCATAAAGCACTGCTACGACCCGTGCTGTCAATGTTCCTGCCATCATAGCGGCAAAGTCAAACCCAGATCAGACAGCTCAGGGATTATGCTTGGCTACGTGGGGACTGCATGTCACAATGGCTAGCGGACGGAAATTAGGCGCGTACGGCAACTCTTATAAATAGGCGGTTCTTACCGAAGGACCTCACCCTAGTACTTACGATTCCCTACTGTCGTTCTGTGACCCCCCCACATCGCTCGTCGTGCTTTGGGCACATGTGGTTTGTATGCTGCACCTACTAACATCTACTACTATGAAGGAACGAACAGATCCAGGTTAGTCTCCAATGTCACGCGGCGATCTGACTCGGCGGAGTTAGAAAGGGCACGTGTCACATTTCGGCCACAGCTGGCGATGGCAGACAAATGGAAGAAGCTGACTCTCACCAAAGACCCGAGGTATGAGACACAGTCACTTATGGACGACGTTGCCAGCGGTAAAGAGCTCAATAGGGGTCTTCACTTCTGGTCATGTGACATACTTTAACACAATACTTTGCTCTTCACAACAACCCCACAGAAACTCACTTGTTTGACATCCATGAAAGAAAAAAAAAAGTAGAACTACATCACCACTGTCACATGGGATGTCAAAAATCTTGTTCAGTGACCTACTGTGGGGGTTTGTTCTTTGCAGGAAGGGACACTGCTTAAGTTGGCTCTGATAACACAGTCAAACAAGATCACTTGGCCATGTTACTAATATATAAAGCACATTCTCTGTTCTCTTCTACTCTGTGGATGGGAGGATCTTGATAGGATTTTCTTTTTAGAATTCATAATATGGTCAAGTAAGACTGTAAAGTTAAAAACCCCAGTCTCATTGCATACTCTTATACAACAAAGAGTTAATGGGGTAAAGCATTCAGATTTACATGTAGTTCTAACCCAGGCTAAATACATTATGCATGATTACCTAATTCACTTTGAGCAAGTCTACCATCCTACACACACATGTACTAATTTAGCAAACTTGAGAAAGATTCAAACAGAGGTCAAAAACATAGATCAAAAACATCAGTCCTTAGTTGTTTTGCTGATTCTGACAGTTTTTACATTTGTCCCATCATGCACCCATAGCAGTTCCACAGTGCTCAGTTAAATATGCTCTTGACTTTTACACTGTACTCAGAAAAGCATAAGGGATGATAGGTATCACTCAGATTGTCTTGCAGTCTAACTGTCTAGCACAGCTTGATTATCTCCAACTCCTCAACCAATGTTTGATGACGATAGGCAAGTCGAATATCTGGCACGTTTGTCTACGAGCGTCACTCCCGATCAACCAAAATATCATCAATACATTCCAGCCGTGATCTCACCTTATGGATGTCATTTCCACTAGCGCCAGCACGGTACCATTCTTGTCCGATCCAGTGTCGTTTGACTTCCATCTCAAAGCCACTTTGTACGACAGAGTTGCGGGCCAGTTCAGCAAGCGAACTCTGGGGGAGCTTGTATATCTGTCCCATGATATAATGTGAGACATGCCTTCTAGAAGCCGTGCATAACTCACATGTGCAGCTACACTATATTCCTCTAGCAGAGGCTCCTATGGCGGTGGAAACACACTTCAGTCTTGAGCCGACGACATAGTAACCATGGCACACCTTGGTAAAATGGAACTGAAGAGGATCGTCAGTACTCAAGCTGACGTTCAACCCGGTCTTGAAAAAATCTGGGAGTGGATTCCGCTCATATGTGAGAAACAATGCGTTGTTGCTCAAAGGGCTCATCGCAAGGCCAATCTGCCTCAAATAGAAAAGATATTGCAATGCAGGAACTTTGCGAAGAAGTATACCATGAGAGATTGAGTGGGACGTGAGGAAAGCAGCAGTAAGATGGTCCGTATCCCCTGCCTCTCCAGCGTGGGGTCGAAGGACGAACGTGTCTGTCGTGGGATGTAGTGAAAAGTGGGATCGAAATGACAAGGCTAACTTACTGAAACCTCGCGCCTGCCGCCAGTGGTTGAGGCTCGCCATGTTGGCGTATATATAATAAATCCTGACCCGGAATAGCATTTCAGACGAACCGGAAGTAGGAGTTTGTGTATGAGTTCACCAGTACGAGAAGGGCGGATTCTGTGTGGTGCCCCAGAGACGAGGGTACGGAAATTTGTGGTGGATTCGGCGCTCCGTCTTCGACTCGTCATCCACACTATCAAAGCCAACAACGCGCTGCAGGAAAACGTGGAGTTCCGGGTGCGATGTCGGATCTTTAGTGACCTCAAATAAAGGGCGGAATACACCTGAACAACGTTAAAACAAGGACATAGACTCTGCGATCAGGAACCTACTGATCACAATGTCCTCGAAAGTCTCAATCACACCATTTTCTTTGTAAACATTGTACAACCGCGGTACCTGGATGAGCCAGCGAACGTTGTGCGAGAATAAATTGTTGTTGATCACCCATTTGGCTAACTTGTCCCATTCATCTACCGATCTCCCGTATATGCTAACTCGCCATTCGCAATACTGCCCAGGTATGAGCTTGGTTGGTGGACATGCCGTTAGCGTGCCTACCTGGTACTTGCTTTGTTCCAAATCATTCATCACCTCTGCAGATCGATTAACGTTCCGAAAACTCTTTCGGGTGAGGAAGAAACACTACCTCGAGTCAGCTCAGCCATGTAGCGTCCATCAATACGATTATCGATCTTTAGAAATATCTCTCGAAGTCTAGATTCTCCAATGGGGTTATATTTGAGGTTGAATTTATCGAACCGGTGGAATGAATCTTGGTGGGCGTGCATATCGAGCGTGTCAATGGAAAGGTCGTAGGCACTCAATTTGAGAGACTGGAAAACTTGCTCAAGTGTCAACTCGGCACCATCACGAAATATGACAATATCCTAAAGAAGAGAAGAGCAATGTTGGGCCAGTGATCCAGCAGATGCACACGAGACATACATGGGGGCTGCGTTTCATCTTTGCCTTGATGAATCGAAGGAGATGCTTCTGGTTCATGCAACTAGCCAGGTGTACGTGTGTATCCACTTTACGTACATTGTAGAAATCCCTGAAAGCACGACTTTCAATGGCACTAGACAAGTTTACAATTTGTTCTGACCTGTGAGGGACGCTCTGAAGCCAGATGCTCAGTATGGGCCTGACTGTGAGCAACAACCACACACTTTCATGGCTGCCAATTCTTGAGATTCATTGAGCAAGCTGTACATTTCGAATTTGCTTGCTAAATATCTGAGTCTCCGATACGCTATGCTTTTGGTTGGGCCATCGGATATGACCCCGAGAACATGGTCGAGATCCACGAAATACTCCCTGATGGACGGAATGTCAAATAAAGGTTTCTCGTCTAAGGTTTGTGGTGCATCATCAGTTATATCGGTGCGCGAGAATTCCCATGCGTACCTGCCGCAGTAGAATATACCTGGAATACGCCCTTATCATCAATCTTGAACTCCCATGGGTGGGACCTGGGGACTTGACAGTTTGAAAAATCAAATTCCTCGCTTTCCTTAGTGACGTGACCGTCAACAGCTGGAACGTCATGCTCAGTGGTGAAATGCCAATGTGGAGGTGGAGGCCTGGGGTATATTCTCCATGCCTCATATGGACTCTTGGAGACCCTAGCTTCAGCGAAATCGACATCGGGCCGTACGCCAGCTACGCCTGCAAAGCTCTCAGCTAACCCATTGAAGTGACCGTCATGGTCCCTAGGATTATCGCCAAGTCTCTGAAGGGACTTGGCTATGTATTTGTCGCGTAGTTCGAGACAGTGTTGAAGGAGCTTGAAGGTACGTGCCACTTCAGGGCTGATGGAAGGTTGTGCTGAAAAATTGTACTTTGGTTATCTATTATTCGGAATTACGCAGACATTCGCACATTGCGCCTGCGGCTCAGTGCGCACTTTGTGTTCGTCTGGGACAAAAGGGGATGTAGCACTCTGTTGTTCATTGGTTTGCAAGGTTTCGTGGACGGGGGTGAAAAAGGTCCCCGCGACTGATGCAGGGCCATCAGAGGTGACAGTAGGGATGTCAGTCGTGTGGCGATTAGCCAATCTTTTCTCTTCGATCTAGATGTTTCCTCTAGCTCGAATCGGACATTACTGGCAGGGACATACTAGCTGGAGACTTTTCTCGTCGTTGTAGCCGTAGAAACCGTCTCTGGACTGAGGGATCAGGAGCCCAGAATTGGGTTCGACATCATTGGTAGAGTTTGAGGTCCGTAGCAAGATGTCAGGTGTTTCATCGCTGACGACCTTGGTCGCACCATCAGCCATGATAAGAGTTTTGGTCTGCTTGGCCAGCTGGCTCCAAACATCAATATTGAAACGGGAATGGTGATGATGTGTATTTGGCCGTCGCTAAGCTTAAATCGTATAACATCTTCGTCACATCGGAAGCAGACAGGTCGAACCGCGTAGCACAGAACGTTTGGAAAGACATCCGATTAGGGGGATGCACATACGCTGCGTGGCTTGAAGCCATCGTAGTAGATCACGTGACTCATGCAAAATTATAATTAATTTTATGTTTACATAATAAAAACAACAATTTACTGATAACGAGGTTATTATATCAGGGGAGGCTAATGAGTCCTCATTGGACCAATTTCTTCTTTTACGTCCATCGAGCTCACTGTGTTGGCGACGAAGAGCTGAGGTTCAGACGAACCTTTGACCACGGACGACGCGATCTATACGATGGGAAACACAGCCTCGAACACGAACCATAGTCGACCTTCGCCAGTTCCGACGGGGCGTATCGATCCACCCGGTCGCAAGCAACCCCAACCTCACTCGCCCTCTCCAAACCCTAATCAGCCCCACCGCTCCTTGCGCACAAAGAAAAAATCTCTCGAGTTACCTGACCTTGCGCTTCTCTCTTTGACTCCTGCACATTCCCACCAAAATTCCACTAATTCATCACCCTTATCACCACACCGTCGACTACTTAGAACTACTTCTCCAATTCCGATCCCGATTCCAGTTTCTAACAATGGCACTATAAACAATGCTTCGAATACGGGCACGTCGCCTCGTGGAAGGCAACCAAATGTCAAAGTGAATCTTGCGAGGGAGGCCAATACGTCCAACTTCTCGTCAGATCTGCTCCTTGAGCAACCACCGTCAACTCATATACCAATTCCTCACCACCATCAACCCCGTAATCGTGGTAGCCACTATTTCCGAGGTGTCCCTCTCCTACATAGTTCCACACATTCATTCACCTCACGTGGCCAAGCTATCGCACAACCCCGCATGCAGGAGCTTTATGTGGAGAGTCAGGTTGAAGTATCCGCTCAGCTTGATCGACAAGGGTTCATCCAGGAGACAGTTCATTCAACGATCCCGCTCGCACTACACAAGGCCGAGGAAGAACTTGCGGCTGCCACTACCTACAGTCTAGCTGAGCTTGGTCAGCCTGCCTCCAATCTTCCTTCGGACGAGTCTAGGGAACCTGTGAATGTCAGAATCACCTGGCATGGTGGTGGAAAATCTGTCGTCCTCGCCCGTGCAGGTGATGACAACTGGAAAGGTCGCCAGCAAATGGAATCAGAGTGCGTCCATCCCAATCGATATGCTTTCCCGTCTGATTTACACTCCAGTGATCCCCCTGCGGATACATCGTGGTCTACTTGGGTCTCGCTCATGCCCGGAACACACCATATTCGTTTCATTGTCGATGAACAATGGCGCTTGGCCGATGATCTCCCCACGGCTGTGGATGACGAAGGGAGCTTGGCGAATTATGTTGCAGTCCCAATTTCTGGTCTGACACCACCTCATCTCGTTTCTGTTCCTATCATACCTCCGAAGCAGCCCACCCATCCGGTGCATTCATTCTGGTCGACTACAACCTCCACCCAAGGCTCCACCATCGACGAACCTTCGTCCTCAGATGCCATAAGATCATCTTCCAAGTGGACAGATGAGATCCCCGCAGAACTTGTCGCTGCCGCTCGTGAAGAAGAGGCTTACCTTACTTACACGTCTGCCACCGAATACGACCAGTCAGACTATGCCAACGCTCACCAACAAGTCCCTGCACCAAATATTCCTCCAGCTCCAGTCCTCCCCAGGCACTTGGACAAGCTTATTTTGAACGTGAAAGCAGGTCAACCTCCACCATCCAGGGGTGGCCGCGAAAGAGAGAAGGAGCGGGAAAAGGAGCGCGAGCGCGAGCATAGGCGGAAGCAGGGACGATCGCTGCTCGGGATGACTAGTACGCTTGCACGGGATATGCATAAGGAGGATAAAGCCGGGGAAGACGAGCATCCCCCCATCCCAATCACCACCGCCAGCGGGACGGATGTAACTCACCTTGCAGTCTCATCGCAAACACATACTCGACTTGGCCTGGACGGACCTGGGATGTCAGATGACGCCAGTGTGTTGCCTGTGCCGTCCCATGTTGTCCTTCACCACTTGAGTACAAGCGCGATTCGTAATGGCGTACTCGCTGTTGGGAATACGACACGTTATCGACAGAAGGTATTTGTACGGGTCACTGTGAACAGTGTGGTCACTCACAGACGTTTTAGTATCTCACCACGATTTACTATAAACCTACATGAGATGTACGGTTGTGATCGGCATGGCATGCGCAGGTCGTCGTTAGAAGCTACGCCCAGGAGACGGTTCCAACCATATCATCAATTTGCTTATTTATCTGCGCAATTACTTAGTTGGTCGTTTCTTGGGATATTACTTTTAGATTCTCCCTGATACAACCAAATACGTGTGGAAGACCCAACTCACGTTATTCATGATTATATGCTCATATCTCACACAACACTTGTTGCGTGTGTGTGTGCATGTACGTCGGTTTACCCTTGCTTCATTTATGTCTGCTTCGTCTATATGTTGTTTTATGATCATGACAAGTGTACTTATCGACACTCTTAGACTACCTACTGCTCAGCCAGAACGATGAGAGCTGTTGTGTATAGATTAAACTATTTGATCAACGATGAGATATGGACAACAAAATCAGCACTGGCTTCAAAAGAAAAAAAAAACATTAGCCCACCGCGAGGGTCGAACTCGCAGCCTTCAGATCACTGCAGGAATCTCACCCGCCTTAAAAGTCTGACGCTCTGGCCGATTGAGCTAGGCGGGCTACTGTAGACCTAGGAGCAAAGTGCATGGTTGGCTTCTGATCTTCTGTCGAGGATGCTGCGAGTAATTCAAAGTGTCGGTATCATCCTGACCCTTAAATTCTCTTGCCCTGTCCTTGTCTCCAAACCTACCGGTCGCCGAACACACCGACCGCATTGGTATGACACACAAGGAGCGTACTCTGGAGGCATTAAACATAAAGACTGGCATGCGCCTGTCACTTGTGCGGCGATAAGCCGTGTCGTCCCATGCAGCAACCTTGCGCACGCTCAGTCACTGCGATTCATTACCGCCGACCACCTCGTGGACATTGTTCGCATGAGGTACAGCAACCTTGGCATGCTCGTATCTACAGGACTGATCTCCAGTTGACCACATTCGGCAGGCACACACATTGGCTGGTGGAGAGTCCATCTTCTGCCAGGCGTGCACGCGTTTTCATGGTGAGACGCGAACGCTAGGCCATGTGCCCGGGCGCCGGAAAATGCAGACACCGTGTACCTAACTGGAGTCGATAACAGTGCTTCCCATGTTACTGAACGATGGGCCCGTTCCCGGGAGGCGGGTTTTTCGGGGCTCATGCCCAGGTAACATCTCGGAAATTGAACGAGGGCTGGTGGGTATTCCATGACGACGGTTGGTATAGCAGTGTGAGCCAGCGCGGTGATGGGGTGGTTGAAAAGCGGACGGAATGGGCATAGACCTACTTGGAAAAGCGGATTAAAGATGGACGGTTAGATGAATATGCGCCCGATGTTGATGAAGAGTTGGAAGATATCAGTTTCCGCTGCTGGAGTGTATGTAAACAGCACCCCACCCGAGTTCCATGTGCGAGCCCCTCGTGTCTGAACAGAAGTAATAGTTCAACACGCACCTTCCTGACAGCTCCAGTCATGGCATACGGAGTAACCATCAAGAAACATAAAACCCAACTTGTATCGCATGGAGATTAAGTCATGAGGATTAATTCACGGTGAGTAGAAGTACATCATGGATCCGGCGGGAGTGGTCCTGCCTGCCGGTCATTCATAGGCGAAAACAACATGCCACCGTGGATACATAAATCATCCTGCGTTGCAGGCGCAACGAGTACCCTCGTGGTCAGTGCAACCACGAAGCGAGAAATGTCAATACTGGTGAGGGTTCGACGTACTGTCATTCAACAGTGCGTAGCTCACTCCGATCCAGGAACTGTTTCGAAGGTTCGTTGCTCTAGCGACGGAATTTGTAACGCAGCGGAGGACATGGAAAGAAACGGGAAAGCACAATCGCAGAGACACTCAGTACACAGAGTTTCCGAAGTCATGGTCAACACGGGCAGAGAGGGAGTGGCAGGAGATGGACTCTATGTTGAGTATCAACCGGAGACGCCTGGGAGGGCGAACGCAGTTGCGAGGGATGCAGATACCATATCACTGGCAGACGCTACCCAGGGTAAGGAACAACCGAGGCCCAAGTGACCATGCATAAGCTGACCTGAATTTGGAAGCAGTATCAACCGTACCAGCACGAGGAGGCGAGTATACAACGCATGTCGAAAAGACGGGTCATGATTGTCAGTAATCCGGACCCCACCGATGACAGCGAAGAAGAGTCGGAAATGATGGCTCGGAAGTGATTCGTGAAGCAACGTCGCTGTTCCTGGGCATCCGAATGACGAGTGCGTTGACGGTCCCTACTGATTTTTCAGCTGAACCGCTGCTGATCACTACGAGCCGTCGCTTGGTTGCCCATTCGGATTCGTCATGTTTATCACGTCCGTTCAGGTATCGGAAAGTTGAGTGGCAGGGATGATGTGGTCGTCGACGGGGTGAGGGGAAAGAAAGAGTAGTGGATACCAAGTCAACACTCGGAAAGTGTAGTTACAGATTGTCTTGTAGACTAGTGTGGACAGCAACACGAAGGTCACCTTCCGGCCCTTTCCGTTCGGTAACGTCATCGAAATTTGTTGCAGGCCTCTGCGGGACGTTCATTATATTATTTATCTCTCCGTCCCCTCTGAGATGGCCAGAGTCGCACACCGCTACTTCTCCTCTTCCTCGCGTTTTTCTATGCGCCTTAGTTCAAGTACAGTGGCCTGCCCATCTCGCGTCATGCTCACCCGGCGTATGACGACTTCTGAGTCGCATGCTGGTCACGGCGGGAGTGCACAGAGCGACACACCGTGGATGGTGCGTTTCGCCGTCAGTGTCCATAGTGGAATTGCTTGACATACTTTCCTGCAGATTGGATCTGCACTGGTGTTCGGTCCGCTGGTGGGTAAATACGGTAGACGTCGAGTGCTTTCTTCGGATTCATCTGTCACAGTTCCTGTACCTTGTCTCTCCGTCGGCACGCAAGGGCTCTCGTGGACACCGTGAGCATAAAAACCACCATGTATGTGGTATCACGGCTTGAATGTTTACTTAATAATTTGACTACCATTTGTAGGATGAGCATGGCGATGTGCATGTGGTACGCGGCGTTCGCACTTCACTAATTTGTCAGTAGTGATGTCAGTGGTGTTTCTGTAGCAACATGTTCAATCTCAGCAGGATGCTGCCTCCGTTGCCGATGATGAGGGCACTGAGGTGTCTGGACAAGAGATCGACAAGTCGATGGAACAGGCTTTTGTAGGTCATCACGTCGTGTTTGTCTGGTGCACCTCTTATTTTGTTAGGACGCCGACTCTCCAAAAGACGCCCAGGAAAGGGAAGAAGTGGTAGCGAAGGTTGAGACGCCTGTTGAGGAGGGTTCGACCGTCGAAGCGCCATCCCAGACCGAGTCCCTAACAGACGCCATGCCTGTGCCGGAGTCTGAGCCGAATCCAACTCCGTCCGCACCTGCCAGAGTCGATGAGGTAGTCCGTGAGGAAAAGGCCCAGAGCACGCTGTAAGGAGGTCTAGCTTTTGGCTGAGCGAATGGGGTGGCCGAGCGATCACATGGGCAACGCAAGCGAAGCAATGGCTTGGGAGTTGCCAGGGTTGGATTTGGGTTGGTGTAGGTCCATGAAAATATACGATTTTCGTTGGCTCATGGGAACGATCGTCGACACGCGTGCCACCGTCCGTCTGAGCCTGTCAAGCCAGACGATAGTCGAGATGAAAACCGCGCCATGTGCCTATTTGTGATCGCATATGCATGGATTGGTTTCCATGGCGGCAACAAAAGACAAAGTTGAGGACTGATAAGAGGCGCAGCCGTCGAGTCAGGGTCTCCAAACTGTTCCTCGACCATTGCTGCTTGACGCAGCAGCCTACTGTCGCTCGTTTCGCCTTTCACTCACTCGGTATGCTCTTCATCGTACTCGTCCTCTCGTTGCTCTTCGTCGCCGATCTCGGCTTGTCCGGCCCGGTCATCCGCAGCACGCCAGTCGCACCAACGGCGATGACCCGCTCACCACCCTCCAAAAGGGAGTCCCCTAAGTATGTCATGGCCCATTTCATGGTCGGAAACACACACTCGTACACCCAGCAAGAATGGCTGTCCGACATTACCCTTGCCAGCAGCAGTGGCATCGATGCTTTCGCCCTGAACGTAGGCGCCGATTCATGGCAACCCCAACAGGTCGCATACGCGTGAGGCCCTACGATGCGTCCTTGACTCGCGCTCACGCTTAACCAGGTACCAGGCTGCACAGCAATCCGGCACGGGCTTCAAGCTCTTCTTGTCATTCGACATGTCGTGCGTCTTCTGTTATCCGCTCTGGCACTGTCTTCATATATACCACTAGATCTCTCCCCTGTGGCACGGCCGGTGATGCCGCTGCACTCCGGAATTATATCACGACATATGCCACTCATCCCAACCAATTGATGTACGACGATCGTGTTTTCGCCTCTACTTTCTCCGGAGAGTCTTGCCAATTTGGTCAAGATTCAGTTCAAACGGGATGGTCGACTCAGTTTGTGCAGCAGCTCAAGGAAAATTATCCTGTTTACTTTGTCCCCTCCCTTTTCGTGAGTCCGGCCGATTTCCAGAGTTTCAGCGGCGTAATCGATGGCATAATGCATGTAAGACGGATGGACCGTTGTGCTATATCATCTAACATATACTCTTTCCATTTCAGTGGAACTCTGCGTGGCCCACACAAATAACAGCCAGTACTCTACCCAGTTTTGCAGCACCTGTGCTGGATTCGCTTTCGACCTATATTGGGGCTGCGACGACTGACCAGCAATACATCAATGCTTTGGGAGCCATGGGAGGATCTTACATGGGTACTGTCTCCCCTTGGTTTTTCACACACTATGGTCCACAGACCTACAATAAGAACGTGAGCTACCTACCATCAGCAATAGATCGGTTCTAACTACCTGACTTTAGTGGATATACTTGAGCGACGACCATCTATATGCGCAGCGCTGGGAATCCCTGATCAGTATCCGCGATCAAGTTGATTTTGCCCAGGTCATCTCTTATAATGATTATGGGGAATCTCACTACATTGGCCCTATCGAAGGTGAACAACCCAATAGTCAGGCATGGGTGAATGGGCTTAATCATACTGGTGGGCTTTGCTGCGTTCTCTAACGTGTCTTTGTGCCAAACGTGTCTACTAGGCTGGCTCGGTATGACATCATACTACGCTACCGCATTCAAGACGGGAACGTTCCCACCCATAACGGAGGACAAGATTGTGATGTGGTCCCGTCCCCATCCTGCTTTCGCCACTTCGCCCGATCCAGTCCCTGCACCTAAGAATTATCAGTTAGTGCGTTCTTTTATCGTGATCACTCCACCTGGATCTGAGCCTCTGTATTGCGATAGACACAAGACAAGATTTGGGTGGTAGTTTTCGCAACCTCTCCTGCAAATGTCACCGTCTCGACGTCAGACACTGAGTCCAAAACGTCCCAAGTTCCAGCTGGGGTGACAAAGTTGTCACTCCCAATTAATGCTGGCGGTTATATGAAAGCTGTGCTGCAAAGGGATGGTCAATCCATCATCGATCTTCAGCCCGAGGATTTCTATTTCAATCCCACACCATCTTCGTACAACTTCAATGCATTCGTCGTTTCTTCATCCTGATATGTGCTAGATGCACATGGGAAAAGGTGGTCTTATGGATATGACCTTGTATCAGTGTCATTTGTCTCGTATGGTCGGCCCTGCTACTTTTTGCTTACCATTCTTTGGAGGATACCGACATCTTGTTATACTACAATAACGATTGAAAGTTCTGGCAACTACATTACGGTCACTGCAGCCTTGAATGCACAGACATATCATGCTTATGTAATGTGTGTTACTACCCTGCAAGTTGTAAGAGCACTTGTGCTGAATACTGCACACCATTCGGGATGAAGCAGACCAGAGAGAGGTATAACGCCAGGGCCCGCCAGTCACGTCCGGGATCACGCACAAAGCGGAAACCACTCCAACACGCACCTACTGTGTCAGCAGGGACAACGGATCCCAATGCAGAAATCCTCGTCTCGAAACCCCGAGAACAGAAGGAAATGGAGAGGAAAGAGAGACTCGCCCAGGAGGTGGGTACGTAGTGTCGTGACTTCGTGTATCTCATTGGCATAGCTTGCAACGCAATCGGAGAGCAAGATGTCAAGCAAGAGGAGGAAGAGACTAGACAAATACATCGTAAGATACAGCTTTTTTTCTCACTACGCTTCGTTGATGTATCTTTCATAGGATAAAAAACTCATGCAAGAGGAGAGAATGCTGATCTTCGAGAAGCTGGCGTATGAACATCTTGGCGCTCTTTAATCATTCGCTCAATTCTACAGTCAGACTCAGGCGTCCGTATCAACTCTGGAGCTGCAGTCCTCTTCTACGTTAGGGTCAGGAAAGGTGGTCTCACACCGCGAACGATTAGACAAAACTGAAGATATGGGTGTTCGGCGTCTCATGGATGGTCGATCCAACAAATCAAGACAGCGCAATAGTCATTTTTCTATCGCTGGCCCAACTGACAGCAAGAATGTAGATGACGAACTTGATGTAATGGGATCCGATACCGCTAGCGTCGACATGCCTACCACTGCTGCCTCAGATCAGGTCCAGGTTGGGGGCATGTCCGCCAGCCTAGGTGCACCAGAAAAGTCAATACAGTCTCCTGTTGCCGGCGGCGCCCTCAGACGAAATTCAGATGGTACTTCCGTGGCCCCTCGCATCGTCAAAAGGAAAGGGACTGGTCAAAGGGTTGGTCAGTCGGTGATATGCAGTTCGTGATCTCGTTATATTTCTTTAGGCGAATTTTCGACGGTGGTCAAAGCAATCCGTGCGGCCGTACCACAAGCCCGAGTCTGATTCGTCATTCGATAGCTCAGGTTCTACGAATGACAAAGAAGGTGAGGACGACGACGCCGAGTCCGTTTCAGACTCGGTTTCAGGTGGTGTTTTGGACCACGACGGTGTATCTAGCGCAGAGAGAGGTACTGGTTCCGTGAAGCGTTCAGGTTTCAAGACATGGGCAATGAAGCAACTCTCCGCGGTCAAGGGCTACGTTACCCCCATTGACGCGTCACTCTCTCAACTGGAGACGATCCAAGACGCTATCGAACAACATCTTCCAAAGCGACGCAAGGTTTTACACCCACCTCACGATACCATGATGCGTGGTCCACTCGGTGATGACCTGAAATTGCCTGCCACTGCACTGGCAGAGCATCTTTTGAAGAAACGACCACAATCATCGGGTTCGTCCGCCGAAAAGAAAGATAAGGCCGTTCCCGTCGTGCGACCCACAGACGTCGAAGAAAGTCGGTCGATGCTGCCTATCACAGCCGAAGAGCAACCCATTATGGAGTCTATTTTACTCCATCCCGTCGTGGTCATATGTGGCGAGACTGGGAGTGGAAAAACTACACAAGTACCCCAGTATCTTTACGAAGCGGGGTTCGGGGATCCCAGTGGAGGTGTGTGATGCCTGAGCTGAGCGATGGCGCACTAACATCTATTTTCTAGATAATCCTGGCATGATCGGAGTGACACAACCCCGACGAGTCGCAGCGATCTCTATGGCCTCACGTGTTGCACATGAATTGTCTCTAACCTCGTCACGGGTTTCTTACCAAATCCGCTACGATGCGACCGTATCTTCTTCAACTACGATCAAGTTCATGACTGATGGTATTCTGTTGCGCGAATTAGCAACCGATTTCTTGTTATCCAAATACTCTGTCATCATTGTTGACGAAGCTCACGAGCGAAGCATGAACACGGACATACTCATTGGTGTACTTAGTCGTGTCTTAAAGTTGCGAGAGCAAATGTGGAAGGACAGGAAGAACGGCGTAAAGCCCCTGCGCCTGGTCATAATGTCGGCAACCCTCCGAGTCGGCGACTTTGCAGAGAATGAACTTCTATTTTCGTCGCCTCCTCCAGTGATCAGCGTTTCTGCACGCCAACATCCGGTGACGATCCATTTTAACCGCCGAACACCCCCGGACTATGTCAAGGAAGCGATAAAAAAGACCGCCAAGATTCATTCTCGCCTACCTCCAGGCGGCATCCTGGTCTTCTTGACCGGTCAGAACGAAATATTGGGTGTTTGTCGGGCTCTGAGAGCAAAGTTTAGCCGGAAAGCTATCGAGGCCCGGTTGCGTAGAAGGCGCTCGGTGAATGCTTCTGCATTCTTTACGGACCACCCTGCAGATTCCCCAAAGACGGTTGCTGCCGCGGAAGGTATGCCATCTCAACATCCGTTTCTTTCATACAATCATTAAACAATCCATAAGTTGTTTTGGAGGCCGAGGATGTTGAGTTCGAGGTTGGAGGCCAAGATTTGGCTTTAGATGTCGACGATGGTGTCCTCGAAGAAGATCCTGAAGCTTTAGACAGTACTGACGAGGACGCCACCGATATAGAAGAGAGTGACTGTGAGTCAGATCTTTGGATTCATGTTCATACCCACGAATACGCGTTCGTTAGCTCCGATGCACGTCGTTCCACTATATTCTCTTTTGTCAAGTGATGAACAAATGCGGATCTTCCAACCCCCGCCCTCTGGACACCGTCTGGTGGTTGTCTCAACGAATGTGGCCGAAACGTCATTGACGATTCCTGGAATCCGATATGTTGTCGATTGTGGGCGAGCGAAGGAGGTGAATTACTTCTGAATGCAGACACTATTTATTCTCATAGGTTATCAGCGCAGATATGATGCCGCAAACCGTATACAATCCTTCCAGGTGAACTGGGTATCGAAAGCCTCCGCTGCCCAAAGAGCCGGTCGCGCAGGACGGACGGGACCTGGGCATTGCTACAGGCTCTATTCATCCGCACTCTACGAACACTATTTTGAATCATTCTCACAACCCGAGATTCTCCGTACGCCCATAGAAGGCGTAGTACTTCAAATGAAAAGCATGGGTATTGATACAGTGATGAATTTCCCTTTCCCAACTCCTCCCGACACACAGGCTTTGAAGAAGGCTGAGATGTTATTGGCTCATCTCGGGGCAGTGAGCAGTACATCTCTCACATCATCGGAAACGGGTGTCACTACGATTGGGGCCCAGATTACGGCGCTCGGGAAGTCGATGAGTTTATTTCCTCTTGCTCCTCGATACTCTCGAATGCTAGTTTCTGGTCAACAACATAGTTGTCTACCGTACGTGATTGCCATTGTGTCGATCATGACAGTGGGGGACCCCTTTTTGCACGAAGAGGGAATAGGTGAAGGCAGTGATTCTAACGATGAGAATGATGATGAGTTGGAGTACATCAAGAGTAAACGAGTTAAAGCAAAGGAGGTTCGCAGAGCACGTCGGAAGGCTTTTTTCGAGATGCAACAGGTATTCTTGATGTAGTTCTTCACCACGCGGCGCTAACACTCCTATTTCCTAGATCCATGCATCTTTGGGAAGGTCAACTAGCGATATCTTTCGAATACTTTCAGTCGTCGGCGCATATGAATTCGCTGGGGGTGGCCTCCAGTTCTGCTCGGAACATTTCGTTCGACAAAAAGTACGGCTTAATGTATTGGTCTCATGTCCCATTTGCTGACGTTGATGCTCAGGCCATGGAAGAGATCCATAAGTTAAGAGCCCAAATTTGCAACATTGTGAGCGCGACATTTCCTGGCGTGGAGACGGGTCTTGGGCGGCCCCTCGAACCACCTGATGGAATACAAGTGGGTAGCCTCGTTTGCTATTTGTCGGTACCACACTGGGTGATGCCCTGCAGTTGAAGGTCCTTCGCCAGATATTGGCCGCCGCGTTCATCGATCAGGTTGCCGTCCGGAAGGATGTCGTACAAAAGAAGTCAGTCACCGGGGTCCAGTACTCAACTGCCAAAGGTGTCCCATACAGAGCAATAGATGTCCAAGAGGACGTGTTTATACATCCTTCGTCTGTCTTGTCACAATGCTCTCCCCCGGATTACATCGTCTTCTCCGAAATTGTTCGAACGACCAAACCATGGCTTAAAGGTGTGGTGACACCCTCAAAATCTGGCTAGTATTTTGTCTAACAGCCCTGCAGGACTAACACTGGTTAACCCGGCATGGCTGTCCACGCTCGGAAAGCTGACGCTATGCACTTTCACCAAGCCCATGAAAAATAGCGCAGGCGTATCGATGACGATACCCAAATTTGGGCCAGATCAGTGGGAACTACCACCGATAAAGGCTGCGCAGTGATGATAACATATTCTGTATAGTAAACAATGCATGAATGATTCTAAGTAGATGTGCCACGCAGAAAAAATATTGCTGTTGTGTCGAGTGATATCTATGGTCTGGGTCTTTTGGGGATGAAGATACTGCCCTTGTCTTTCCTAGGTCGCTTACGTGGTGGTAGTACCGGATTGCGCTCATTGATTGACGAGGATGCGTGAGCAGTAAACGGTCTGTTCGGTAGGTGCTTTGGTGCAGGATCGCCGCTTGGCCTTACTACAGTCCGATCCAAAGCGGGACCGGTTGGAGCGGAAGATAGACTTTGTAATGGTGGCTTCGCACGAACGGATTCGACTAAGCTCTGAGGAGTGACAAGATCTGCTGGTTCCGGAGCCTTGGAGATGGTTCGCTGTCTATTGGCCTTCGTCGGCGAAGCGGGCCGAGCTGACTGCATGGAAGTAGGCTCTGTGAAGTAGGATGTATCCACCTATACACGATATAAAGTTGGGAACACAAACGAGTAGGCAACTTACATTAGTCAGCAGTGACCTGCTTCTTGCGTTGTTCACAATCTCTTTCCAATCCGCATTGCTCCTCTCGAGTGTCGGAGCATTTCCCAAGATAAACAAGGACGACTTTGCTCGGGTAAGAGCCACGTTCATTCGACGAGCATCTAGCGAGTGGTATTTCAGTTGCAACTTCATTCCAGCCGTTGATGAATCATACCAGCTAAAAAGCCGATCGACTGTACGCCCGGACCCGCACGTACGCACGAAAGGATAATGATATCCTTTTCTTGACCTTGAAACCCATCGACCGTATGGAAGTGTATCTTTTCACGAATGTCTTCTCCAAACCTTCTCTCAAATGCACGCTGAAGTTCTACCACTTGACCGCGATACATCGAAACGATGCCAATCCGGAAGTCAAAATCGATTGCTACAAACTCTTTGCGCAACCTTGAGTAGAGTGCGACAGCCACCTGGGTTTCCAGTACATTTTTCATTGAATGGCGGATGGTTTCCTCTTCCTGACCACGCGAGACGTTGAAAAAACGATAGCAACCAAACTTCGGATGAAATTGCCAAGGTTGTTTGGTTTTGGCATCCATATCAGGTCCGTCAAGCAGACGACCTTGGTAGAACAAATGGCTAGGGAGCTGACTGATTTCTGGGTGCATACGGTATTGAATACTGTTCGGTCGTTGAGTAGGTCATTCGGAAAGCTTAACATCAAACTCACCTCAACAAATGGACAGCCTCTGGGTGGTGTTTTTGCAAGCGAACGAAGAGGGACTGGTTATAGTTAAATTTGCATGCCTGCAAGGGTTTATCAAGACGAGAATGAGATTACAGAGGACTCATCACCTCTTGAGAGAGTACGGTTGGTGGAAGCTGTTGAGGGTCTACAGACGTAAGTCGTTTCTAACATTGTGCAACAGGGATTATTAAATTCTCACCTCCAACCATAATGCACCTGGGAGCACGAAACTTCAAGGGAATCAAAGAAGTTACCTCAATCGCTTGGGCGGCTTCGTCGACGATAATCATCTCGAACTCCAGCTGTTCGATCGAGTCATGGCCGGATCCTGCAAGCGTCGCACAGATAACGTCTGCCTCTTGCAGAATCTCGACGCGGAACCGCCTTCGAACAGCATCTAAAGTTCGGTTGTCGGACTTTTGTTTGTCCTTCAAGCGATCGAACTGTTGAGTCAGGGCCATCCGGCGGGAATTCAACTTCTTGATCTCTTCCTCAATAGCAAGTGTTCTTGCAGTGTTGTTTTGAACCGTCGCCAGCTCCTCCAACTTCTGATGTTTAGAACGTTTGACGGATTCTATCTCTTGCCGAAGCGATGCTATTTGTTTTTCGTCGTTGGAAGAATTTGGCATATTTTCACCGTTCATCTTCTGCTCCACGAGGTAGTCTAGCGCAATATCGCGGACACTGATGTCAATAGCATTATCTTTGCCAATGCGGACCACCTTGATGGGTTCCCCGCGCTTCTGGGTACCTCGGTGACCCTCCTTTAGGCGACTGGCGACTTCATCGATTGCTGCATTACTTGGGGCGCATAAAAGAATCTTGTGTACAGGGCCCCTATCGGCTTGTGTGGAATTCTGCCCCGTGCGTATAGAAGTCGTAGCGCGTGGCCTTCGTAACAAGAAAGCCTCGATCAACCCACATATAGTAGAAGTTTTTCCTGTCCCAGGAGGCCTTCAAAGTACCTGAGCATTCAAACCATTGACACGGAAAACTTCACCTACCCCTGAATCAATGCGAATCCTTTAACTCGTAGTGAACTAAGAATCGCTCTTGCCTGAGGCTCATTAATACGGTAGGTTGACATTACTTGGTCAATATCATAATTATCTAGGCGTGGCATTGCAGATATGCGGGGTTGCATGATCGACTGGAAGGCATCGTAGAAAGGAAGAGCCATCAAGGCACTATACTCGCGATGTAAAGTAGCCAAGCTACAGAAAAGTCAGCCCCGCGAATGATTACGCTGAGAGTAACTATACCTGAATACCTTCTTCAAGCTCCAGATGCTATTAATTTGCAAACCAGGATCAATCCCATTAGGTAAGAAACATCGAAGAGTCATTTGGGCGCTAGTGTGATTGGTATGGTATGACTGTGTTTTGGCAAGGAGCGATTTCTTCCCAGAAGGATGTCGAAGAAGGACTACATCCGTTTCTGACAGACGCCAATCTTTCTGAAGAACCTGGGATATGGTCATCTCAAGGTCAACGAAGTCGTCCGTGAACTGCTTTGAACAAATCTTGCAATCGAACGATGGCTGAGCCTCTTCCTTCGACTGGACGATCTGAGCCCAGCATTCGAGCAGCAGGAGTGGTTCAAACACACTGAGATACTGGTGGTAGTCCGTAAATTTGTCTGGGATGTGGTGTAGCTCCGGTTTTGGTCCTTGTACAGGAGGATCTGGGCCCCCATGATCATAATTCCATGACAGCAGTGCCCGGTGAAGTCCGGAAATGTTTGGCTTGAGCCGCATAACTCTTCTACGCGCATCGTCCTTTCGGTGAATTCGTTCCATCGTGGCACTCTTGGCCTGATTTGTGACATCAAGCATTCTAACTTGACGTCTTTCAGCAGGCTTCCGTACTTTAGGAGACTTCTGAAGCTTGGCAAGGGCGGCCAGGCCTTTTACCCCCCCAGCATCAGTGTCGGACTCGGAATCACTGGACGATAAAGCCACAGCCTGTGATACCTTGGGTACACAATCGCGGACAGGTGGATCATTATGATCTAGGATAACAGTTGTCTGTGCCCTCGGGAAAGTCGGGAAAGCCGGTGTCTCCACCTTTGGTCGATGCATGAGAGGGATTTTAACGGGTTGCTGGGAAGGTAATGGTTGGAGTGTTGTTTGAACTTCTTTACGACCTGGCTTGGTGTCTTTATGTGCAGGAGCCGGAGTGCAGCCACTGGTAGGTGTCACCGAAACGATTTCTACGTCGTCGTCGTCGCTCTCAAATGCCGCCAGGGCGTCTTCAAGTTTTGCTATACGAGTCGAGTCGAGTCGCGTCCTCAGAGCCCCGCGCGTCGTCTTACGGGAGTCGTCCACATGCCTATTCAACTTGGTCAGACCGGCCTCGGACGGTGGCACACCTGTTGTCCGAAAGCAATCCAAAACAGTTTGGATTAGAGCGAATGATTGATGCAGCAACTCCTCGTCTGACAGCCGAAGCCACCGTGCAAGCTCGGGTAAGACAGGTTGAAGATCGTTCATCATCCGCTTTCCTACCCGAGATAACCTGGATGGTTTTCGCGTCAACGAAGCGGAGTTCTCCGTAGCTGTAACAGCAGCAGACTCCATGACCCTTCGTTGTGCCAACATATCCCGACCGAAAATGAGTGCGTCTCGCATCCACACAGTCATATCAGGTATCTCAAAGAAGTCTGCCCATAGCGGAGTTCTCTTGAATATGACGGTGAGCGACTGCGTCATGAGCATCCACAGTTGCGGGAGTTGCGTCGCAGGACCTTGCGGATCTCCAGCCCGCAAAAACTCGTTTGAATGCAGTAAACCATCAGGACTGGAACAGAGCACCTCGATGATATCTGTGAGACATTGTACAAGGGACTTTGACAAGCTACACGCCTCGGTGACTTGAGGCGCGTGCCGAACAAACTTTTCCAAGAATTCGAAAACAGCAGAGAGAGAGGGGTCCGGCAGATTGGAGAGCAGTGCGCGAAAGCAATCCAGACGGACATCCACATCAAATACTTGTCCAACCAAGGTCTTGGCGGCAGTTTGAATATCGTCAATTGGAGACAACATGAGGATCATGATGTTCCTGGCAACCTCCGGGCGACAGACAACGTTGCGCAAAAAGGACGGTTGATTATAGTTGGCGAACTTAGAGATTGTCTCGGTAAAACCTTGTCTCGTGACTTGTAGAGAGCGATTGATAGCATCAAAGGCAATCCGGGCATTCGGTTTTGAAAAAATTGGCTTATAAGCGCGGGTGTTCAGAACGTCCAAATGAGCATACTGGGCAACCAGCTCGAGAAGAGAAGTAGCACCATCTGCATCATTTGTCTGCAAGGATTGGTATGTCTTCGTCCACATGTGTTCTCGCACAGCGCATACCGGGAATTCATCGCTTTGACCAGCAAGAAACAGGCAAGATTGGCTGATTGCGCTAACGATCTCTCGTACGTCTCGCGCGAGGCTTGTTTTAACGAGGTCACGAGCAGCGCCACGAGCAGATGCCCACCTTTTGTCCGTGTGATGGCGACTGAAGGCAACCGATATGAAAACATCAACATGAATGTCCAGAACACTGGAAATCGCCTGACGATGACGAGCCAGTTCTTCAGCTTGACTTTTGCGGACCAACGACGAGAGTAGCTGTTACAAAGCATTAGCTCAAGTTCCATCAAATAGCCGGGCGCAACAGCTGACTCGTATAGCAGCGAACATGACCACGGGGCGGAGTTCCTTGAATCTTTCGTGCTGGAGCTCTTCACAAAGTAGATCTACAGCTTTTGCGAGCACATCGCCAAAGACTCCAGAGTCTTTCAACGACAACAGATACTCTCCAAACCACGAGAGGAACCAGGGTTTGTCGTCCAGGGGAACTTCCTCAACCAACTTGATAAACCATGGGTTGTCCTTGATAGCATCGAACACGACCTGCGGAAACTCGGGTGCTTCGCCTTTCCAAAGACCGTCATTCAAGCGCTTGAGGAGAAAGAGCATACACTTTAGTATATGAGCGAACTCTGATAAATAAAATCAGCCAGCCGCGAATCGTACGAGGAAATTTAATATACATACGAGGACCCGTGTCATACAAATGGCCCACGACAACTCTTCGGCAATCTGTACCTCCGTATGACCGCAGAATTGCTTCGGTGGGTATTTGGCGAAGAACCTGACAAAACCCCCCCCAAATTTCATTCGGATCCGACGTCAAGGAAAACGAGTCGACAGGGAAAGTCTCTATGTGCAATACATCAGGGTTACGTTGGTTTGCGGTCTTCGCAATGAGATTGAATATAGTCCGAAGGACTACCTCATGACCAGTGACGAAATGGTCCCCGGCAATAGGAGTCTCGGAACACGCTATCACGAAAGACCTTGCCCACTGCCGCACGTCTTGGGATTCGTCAAACATGAGAATAAACAAACCGGCAGGTGGAACATCCGTTGGCCAACTTGAGACCGAAGGTTGAGAACGTACCAATGCAAGGATATCGGGATCCCGGAAGATGCGTAAATTCGAGACAGCGTGGTATACTATCGCAGACGGAATCCTGCGCAAAGCAGATGAGTCGCTTCGGGTAGTGTCGCTGATTCCAGCTGAAGCTAAGCCACGCTTGACGATTTCCAACTCCCAATCGTCGAAGCTCCCGTAAAATCTCCGGAGGACCTCATCCGAAAAAGCGCCAAAATACCTGGTTCCTTCAATCAGTTATACGAAATTTACTCTACCTGATCAGGGTCGGAGAATGTGAATGCGAGCAATTTGCCTCAACCTTCCCAACCGATCATAGAAAGGGGGGTATGAGGAACTCACGTTGACTGAGAGGTAGTCTTCACCTCGTTAAACGCTTTGACACAAGCGCAGCAACCCGCCAGACAACCTACCAACCTAGCCTTCCATTCGTCCACCCTTGGACTGTTATAAGCGAATAACCTCAAAAGAAAGGTAGCTGCGCCAATAGTGACTTGGTCTGCACGAGAACAAAACCAATGGTAGCATTTGTCGAAGCTGTCGGATGGCACTTTCATTAGATAGTTGAAGACAGGTGCTAACACGTCGTCCGAGCCATCCACGGAGTTGACCGGCGAGTCGCGAAGCTTGGCAAGTAGAACCTTGACTTTATCCACATCGTTAGCCGTGGTCATGAAAGAGACTAGAATTAAAAGAAGGTATGAGGACAGAGTCGCGCGGCCAGGGCTACCAAGGAGGATGACTGGGAGGAAAGAAAGACATGCGCCACCCATGTCTGTGATGATATAATCACCAGTCGCTAGGGTCACGTACGACACCTCGTTACTTTATCCCCTAATACCACGCTTATCGACTTTATTTTATTGGTCTTATTTATTTTTATTGGGTGTGAATCTACCTGAAGTACACCTGGAGCGTAGGCATTATTAAGGTGTTTCGGGCTATTGTGGATTGTATTTATCCATTTATTGACTCATCTCGCTTACGCATCTAGCCAGAAACGGATATCTGGAGTGAGCGGGTCTTTCAGTCAGTCAATGATGGACGTACAGGACGTGATCTATCTCAATGAGCTCCTCGAACAAGACGTCGAAGTTAGAGAGGTATGGCGCCCATAGACGACTACATCTGAATTTACGGCGAATCCTCCTCCCTCCATGCAAGAAAATCAAAGATCAAGTGTCTCATCTCGACAAGAAAACCCGCCTCATGGTCGGGATTTTGAACAAAATTCACTCCACCTCAACTGATGCCCGTTAGTCTCTCGCCCACTTCCCATATCGACATCTAACTTCGTTGACTGCAAGTCCCACCGCTGCTCGATTCGATACGACCAATTTTGCGTAGTTGTCATGATACTAATGCTGCCATTGCCTCCCTTGTTCCGCCCAACCAACTCTGGCGCTGGAAAGAGATGTGGTCAACTTCTCTTCGTACTGCAGTATATTCTGCCGCTTTGGTGGAATACCTAAGTAGTGGTTCCCTCATCACGCTTTCACAGGCCGGCGAGGTGCTTGGTAGTGAGCTATTTGCCGCTGGTTTTCTGTAAAGTTGTCACACTCACGTCTCACCAGTAAAAGAAGAATGGGCAGATAAATTTTCGATAACCGTAGAAGATTATCTGCACGGGCTCATCAGCCTCGTCAATGAACTGGTAAATGAAGTTCCCCGATATTCAGTGACTCGAAGCATACTGAATTGGCACCCGAACTCATCCACTCCCTTAGTCACGACTTTCTGTCAATGCGGTGACGCTTGGAGACTATGAAGCACCGCTCCGCATTTCAGTCTTCGTGAAAGATCTCTTTGCTGGGTTTTCGATGGTAACACTTCTCAAAGGTTTCATTACGGGATTTAACATACCTTTCTTCTGGAATTGAATCAAGCTCAACCTAAAAAATGATCCCTTGCGACGACGTTTTGATAGCCTCAAATATGATCTGAAAAAGATCGAAGAGGGTCTGTCCCACATATTTGGTCTGCACCCGATCCTTACCGCTTTCCTAGTTGTTTACGATGTATCATTGCGAAAATTGGCAGGTCCAACAAAAAATGATGTTAGAAAACAGCCTTAAGGAGGGCATTTGTAACAGTATATGGTGTAGTTTAGTGTGCTGTTGTGCGATGGATGTCCAGTGTTCTTGGCGTGTTCAACTCCGCGATCATCCTTGCGAAGAACGCCCAACTGGCGTGGTGACTGGCCTGTCTCCACTCAACATAGTGACCGCGCACTCACGTTCCTGACCACGCTTCGTGTAGTAATATTGTGGCCTGTCTCATTTTCGCGGCTGCAACTTGCGAGTACTTTTCTCCTTCGCCATTCCGGCCATGGACAGAAGACGAGGTTCAACACGCCCGGCTTCGTCTGAAGGTTGGTTCTCACGCTCTCTCCCTGAGCCGATCACATACCCGATTCATTGAATAGAGATAGAGTACTGGTCTCATGCAAGCAAATCGCTGGGAACGCTCTCTAGCATTTATGCTAACCCTACTAGCATCGAGACGATCGGACGCGTCAACAGACTGATAGCAATGTGGCCAACTGACGACTCGCTCCCAGCTGAGAGCTATGAGACGCTCAAAACTAATTATAAGCGATTGTCTTCTGCTTTGAAAGAGGTGCGCCGCAATTCCGAGGAAGAGGTAGAGTGAGAACCTGTCCCTTGACACCGTTCGGCCGTGAACATATAATGTCCCTCGCAGAGCGCTCAATGATGCCATTGAACATGTCAGTGTTCTAATCGCACTTCGGAAGGCGTCTGAAATATTGCCACAAGGTCTTCTTCTTTTCTCCTTGAGGAATGCCCACGCAATCTGACAACTTTGCGCGATAGAGAAACGCAATAAGCGTCCACGACCTCCGTCACCGTCACCTACTTCTACTTCTGGGATGCCCCCTGTCATTGCAGCTCAACGGGCCACGGCGGTAGCCCCCGTGCGGGGATCCATTGGACCATCACCTGCGGTTCCATTCTCTCGGGAGCCAAAAGCGCGGAGAGAGGCACTGGCAAAGCAACTGCCGTTACAAGAAGGGCGCAAGGTGGCCTTCCATCCGCCTGTCGGGAAGACTGCAGATGGAAGTATCGTCGATGTAGACGAGAATACGTGGATTTTGGCCGTCATCACCAAATGCATCAATCAGGACAAGAACCGGTGGGTTATGTTTAATTCAAGGGTAGATGTCTTATTTTGAATACATTAGCTATGAGGTTCAGGATGTGGAACCACAGGAAGACGGACAACCCGGGCAGTGTTATAACACGACGCTTCGAGCTATTATTCCCCTGCCCGATCCTAGTGCTCCGCCAAACAGTGCAGCACATCTGAATGCTTATCAAGAATTTCCAGCTGGGTCGACTGTAATGGCGCTGTATCCCGATACCAGCTGTTTCTACCGAGCCGAAGTAATAGCATCGCCAAAGGATCTTCAGCTACCTGGTCGTGTGAGTCATGGAGAATGGTGGTAAGACTTGAAAGCGAATGCTCACGGCTGGTTTGATCCAGGGAACATCTTCCAAGCATATTTCAAGGTATAAGCTGAAATTCGAGGATGACGACGATCAAGAACATTCTGTACCGGCGCAGTGGGTCGTTGAATGGCCTGGCACATAGCCCTTTGAGCTCTCTATGTAATTGCCGTAGACGAGTATTTTGTGCTTGATTCCAGAATGAGACCCCGGACACCTTTCGTTGAATTTCTAGAAAACTCGAGGCGTGCCGAGGACATACGTCATTCATGCCCATCCCTATGATTGCAGGTTTCCGTGTGCCTGTCTCGGGTTGAACTCGAACTCGAACTCGACCATGTCTATCAGCAGACTTTTGCACGAGTTCAGACCCTTGTTTCGCATGCTTGAAGAGCCTCTAACTAGGGGGACGCCAACTTTCTATGGCCTTCCGCACCGCTCACTCCTTGCTGACCCGTTCTTCACCTCCCCGGGCGCCATCCATCCTGCCCTCGACCTGACGGAGGAAGGAGGCAATTACATTGTCGAGGCGGAACTACCTGGGGTGAAGAAGGAGAACATTGATATCTCCGTCGGTGACGGAGGTCGTAGTGTCACCATCCAAGGTAGAACATTCAGTCGCCACTCGGGCGACTCCTCGGAGGCTACTACCGAGATTGGAACTTCACAAGGAAAAGGTATGTACGTCTGGTTACGCACAATTGGCTGGTCAACTGACAACTACTGGAGGTACGGGAGCTACTGTGAGCTCCGAAACACCATCCAACCAATTGACCACGGAGCGTCTTTACTCTGGAACCTCGTCGTTTACACGAACTGTCTGGCTGCCTCGCCCGGTTGACAGTTCGAAGATTACGGCCAAATTGGCTGATGGGATTCTTACGTTGAAGGCTCCGAAGATGGAGGACAAGGAGAGTATCAAGGTCAACGTCGACTAGTAGAAAAGGATTGCCGTTCTATGACATCCTCCGTGTAATTGACAATTACTTACGCTTTGTTGTTTGTCTGTAGCTCCACTCAAACCTATGATTGTATACACCTGGCATGTCCGGGATCCCCCGGGATATGAGACAGCGGCCAAACTGCGGATGTGACTTGGCCTTGAGTGACTGAATAGCAGAGTAGTTCGCGATGTCGGTCGAGCACCGTTCCACTGACGGGTACATGCCTACTCGTCCGGCTAAGAGTGGTTCAAGTATCACAACGGCACCCATCATATCACAGCTGAGGGCTGAGCAAAGGCCACAGGTGACAGCGCGAGTGTCGGAATACTTCTTATTCTTCATTAGCACTGATTATCTACATCGGTGATTTTCATGACAAGGACGCGCCGACAAAGGTGGGGGCAACACAGACACCATCCTTGGTGCGGATCCGGTGGACACTCTTGGTCAAGGGATTAATCCAAGCCGCTTCTTTGGTGTCAAGAGTTGTAAAATCTAGTGATGTGGAGATGCAAATGTAAAAAATTTGTCTAGATAGCGGTTAAACTGTCGTTCGCACCGGGTTGAATAGTCTCAAAGATTTTTTTCTTGGGGTTCAATTGAGACAGTGGCTGGGCATCTGAAGGCAGTTTTAGAGTGACAACCAGGTTCAAAAATCACGAGCATACCCTCATATTCGGCTCCTTCGAAGTACACGCGTTCCCCGGGGTTTGAGCCAGGTGGAGGTTGAATCAACTCAACACCTCCTTCCTTCCCATCTTTTGATGTGGCCTGTAAGCAACGTAAGATTCAGCACTCGCTGTAGATACCGCACGCACGGCGAGAACCATGGCAAAACTCTTCACACCGCGCATAGACGCAGGCTTGAGATTACACTGAGTTAGGCGAGATTAGTTAGTTAGTCGAGGACGGTTGTTTCGGAAGAAGCACCCACGTACAATTGCAACGAGATACTTGTTACGCATATCTTCTATGGGTATGTAGTTAACGAGGCCAGATACCACTGTGCGAGGACCCGACTCTTCGCCAAGATCTATTTGCTACGAGGACTACATTCCGACGAACTCACATGGCTCGTAATTCAACAACTCACCTCAATGTAAAGACTATCTGCATCTGGATGCTTCTTCACTGATGGACGGCTGTCAGCATGGGCAGGAAGTCTGAAGAAATCATACCATCAACGATGTGGCCGACTCTCAAGTCTATCATAGATGGCATAGGTTCGCTAGTGTCCTCGGCTGATGTCTTCCCACCACTACCGCCCTTGTTCTTCTTGCCTCCCTCCTCGATAGTAGCATCCTTTTTCTTCTCTTTTATCTCCTTTTCTTTTGGAGGCCCTCCAGCACTTTTCTTTGATTTTGCTTCTAATTCAGCCTTGTTTCCTCTTTCTGGTTGGTCGACAGTCTTAAGAGTCTTTTCTTTCTTCTTCGGGGGTTCTTGCTTTCTCTCTACCTTGGGAGCTGACTCGAAGTCGAAAGGTACGGTAAAGAATACGTTCGGTAGCGCCTGTGCTGCGGCCAGTACAGATGGGAGTGTCTGAATGTGGTCGAAGTAGCGAGTGATCGCAGGCGTCGCATAATGCTGGGCAGGCTGCAGTTGTGACTTCGTGTGGGGTGAGACAGAAGCGTCAAATAGCATCTGAATGATCATGACATACTATTATCGGGTGAAGACCACCATACAGCGCAACATCAGCAGCCGTGAAGTAGTTGCTGACGATATATGTTCGAGGAACTAACAGGGATTCCAGGTCCTAGCAAGGGCCCAGTCATTGGTTGACACCGAGCGCTTTGCCAATTAGCTCACCGAAAACCTTTCATACTTTACAATATCGCCTGCAGCAACTTTATCTATCCAGCTTATCACATCTAGTTTGTCTGTATCGGTCCTTCCTGTGTCCGCTTGTGCATCCGCAACCAGGTTTTTCACGGGATAAGGCAGCCTTGAAATAGATGTTTCATACGACATCGCTCTTGTGATGAAAGACCTTCGGTGTGGATATCGTAAGAGCAATCGATGTTGATAGGACAATCCACGAGTCAGGACATTCATCTTGGTGTAGACAGGTGGCACGTGACGTAACATTTCCTTGTGTTCGCTCACGTTTACACGAGACCATTACTACAAACATGACACAGTTCTGCCATCGACTCCTGTTGGTCGCTAGTCATACTTTCCCTGGCCATCTATAGCAAAATTTTTTGTTACTTTCCCCATCAGAAATTCACCGTACACGACAGGCTTGTAAGTCTCGTGTGGTGTGTCGGCCTTCTCCGCTATGGCCCGCATCGCAGCGGGTAATGGCATGACGTGTGCTGTGAAGTTCGGCTCGAAGAAAAATGGAATCCTTGAGGGGGATCAGCACTGCTCAGCATGTGACAAGATGAAACCGTACGAGACGCTATAAAGGGATCAACACGACAAAGTGATCGTATGGGGTACGCGGTACATACCGATAGCCCGTTCCTTTATGAATGACTCGATGCAGTGTACTTTTGTACAGGCCACCCGTCCATATCTCCCACACTATATGACTTGTGTGAGTATTCTTTCCGGTCTGTGGACGGACTTACTCTCGCCAATGTTACAGACGATGCATTCAGGGATCGGGTCCACGTTTATCCAAAGACCTTCACCCTCATGTTCGTTGGGGAATCCATCAATGGCTTCAGATACATGACCACGCTTGCGCAAGAACACTTGCAGCGCTGATCTTGTAGGGTCTGCATAAAGGAGACTAAGATCGTCTCGTCAGAGGATCCGCATCATTTTGCTATGAAACCATTGGTTACGTCAGACATCCATAGTCCCTGCAGGCAAGTTAGATAGCCCTTCGAAGGTCAATTATCCACGTACTTGTGTGCCCCACAAGAGAAACCGTCGTGGTCATCGGGGAGAGGCGGATAGCCTACGACCAAAGGAATCAGGACCTCAGTCATTTCTATTGCGCATGGAGACTAGGATGTGGTCGGGGACGAACCGATGATTCTCATCACCCAGAAACTATCATCCACTTGAGCACGAAGCTCGTGCCATTCATCTGCGTTCATCCCGAGCCCATATGCCATCCTGGTGACCTACTCAGGTTTGCATATGCCGTACGATAAGATGGTTACTTGCGCTTCCATGAGGGTCATTCCGAGCCTCTTCATTTTCTCGATCCACCTCTCGTATTTGGTCTGGAAGTCTGGGATGGCTGGCCACTGGTTTTCTCCCCAGAGCGGCCGTGACTTGTCAGAATTCTCTACGGGTCTGTAGAAGTCGATACCCTCGTGATTATCTGCCTGTTTGTTCGTGACATTTTCCTTTAATTTCTGGTAACCTGTGATCGCGAGATGCATAAGCCTTTGAGTGGAGGGTACTCGAGCGTTCGCACCTCGAGCCAAATCTTGATGCCTCAGTGAGATCTTGTCCTTCTCAGCCTGGGGCAAAGAAAAGAACTCTCGGGCGAGCCTCGTAAGTTCCTCTGGTTCGGCTGGTTCGACGCATTGCGAGATGTCCAGATAAAAGAACCCGTACTCCACACAGGCCGAGTGAAGAGCTTTAGATACTGCCTCCCGTTCTTTGCCATTGGCAGATTGTGTATCCCTCCAGAACGGTGCAATATTGATTACAGGTAGTTGAAATCCACACTCGGCGGACCCCATATTCAAGCTGTGTGGTGAGAAGCTTGACTAGCTGGACGGGTGAGAGAGGTTGAGAAGTGACTTGGCGGAAAGTATTTTGCAGACGCGTTGATAAGATAAGATATTCAAAGCTCAATCGCTCAATCTCCATCCTCGGGCCTGCTTAACGTATTCACTTCTCAAGTAGCCTTTCCAGTTGATGTGTGTATTAACTCGAGCCGTACATAGCTGTAAACCTCGAATGGCTGTAGTGGAGCCTTGAAATGGTCTACATGAAAAGGGGTGCACATGGCATATTAAGTGATAGGTAGTGAGTACATTCCGGCTAAATGAACGATGCTGTAGTTAACAGTAAGGCCCGTTTTCGGGTCGCGTGTGCTGCGAATAAATAGTACGACCCGGGTTTTGTACTATCCGTCCAAACGCACTTTGAGAATCCTGCAAAAAGGCACTGGCTGGACCTGTGAACTGACCTGGCCAGGGAGGGGTGAAGGACGGCGATGTCGAGCTATGAATGTCATGAGGAGATCGGTTCGAGATGAGTGGTCGTCTCGGTGATGCTGAACCAGACCAGTCGTGATCGCGAGAGTATACGAAACCATTGGTCAACTCGCCCTCGTCATCATCCGCTTCGTCTTGACGGGCAGCTCTCGTGCTCCGTATCACTCTCCCGCTAGAACTTCTGATTATGTTAGCTGAAGCGGGGTCATCCGGCGGATCAAATATTCCCGGTTGCAACCTATGCTCCGGGTGCAAAGTAGCGCCCACACCTGTTTTTTCCTTTCCATTTGCCGGGCGACTTCTAGACTTTAGTTTGCCGTTCAAATGACTGGCAGACAATGTCGACCCTGGGAAAGTTGACTGTGTGGCCGATGACATGGCAGGATTTCTCTCCAGGTCTTCTTTTTCTTTTGTCTTCCGTCTTTCTAGAGCTTCGGAAAGCGAAATTGGTCCAGGGATTATGTCTGAGCAACAAATCGCATCAGCATGCAGTACTGGGTAGGAATAGGCAAGTGATTACCTCGAAGAAACATGAATTCCTGGTACTGTTGAGTAGAAGCCGCTGAAAAGCAATCAGTAACAGGCGCGTATACAGATGACGCCGGGCTGACCCATGTCTATATAGTTGACGATGGTTCGACGGGATGCAGAAGCGTGTCGATGGCCAGCTTGAACCATGCGTTTTATGAACTCCTCCTAAGAGTTAGAATAAACCCCTGAGTCGGGTTAGATAGAGGTAATACGCACCGTTGCAATAGATAGAACGAAGGAAGCTTCCTTCGACATGGAGAGATTGGTTGTAATGCCTTGGAGAATGGAAGTGAAACCGCGTCAACAACACACGTGCCCGATGGGAGGAAGGAACATACCATCCGCTTGGACCATGTTCTCGACTCTGGAGATGGGAAACAACGTTGTTCCCGGGACGCGTTCCCCTAATCTTTTTCCCGCTTTCTTCTGAGTGGCGGATGTGCCAGTACCATGCTCCGACCCTGTGTCAGACTCCAGTTCGTCCACCTCCGCCTCGCCCTCGGAATCGGTGGGTAGGTTATATATGCTAGAGCTCTGAGCCTGGCCGTCTGGTTCGTCATGTTGTGCATAAGGATACAAGGAAGTAGCGTGCGTCAATACGGAATCACTAGCATAGTATGCTGCCATATTGATCTTTGCTGTAGGGTCGTGTATATGTGAATGTTGACGACGCGAAATTCTGGGATCCCGGGCTGAATGCGAGGGAAGGGTGGGAGGACGGAAGAGTCGAACTTGCAGTGACGAGGGTTGGCTGACTGGGGCCAGGGCAGCGCAGTGTATGCGAACAAGCGGGCAATGCACTTCTGAACTCCAAGTGCGCCTACCATCCTGAGACGCCGACCACAAAGCCACACTAATCGAGTGGCCCAACTCCCAATATGCTGGGCATCCTGGAAATCCAAATCCAACCTTGGGAGACCTTGGTTCTCCTTTCGCAAGCGCTAGCACCAACCCTCTGTGGTGTACTATACTCCAGGCGCGTGCTCCACAAGTTCAAGTGACTGTGGTATTACTCGAATCTTCGAGGGCCGGCCCGATGGTGCCAATGACTCTGCCTTTTCTCTACGATGCTAGCTTAAGGCTTGAGACATATCCGCATCTGAATTGAACGAATGTTTTGTCGATTGACTGCAGCTCCTTGCTGGGACGTAGGTCAACCGGTGAGATTCACGACGGGCTTGTTCGCAGCCATTGGATGGAACTTTTTGGTGCGGCTTTCCATTAAACTCGTAGGACCGACTCGTTCTCCACTCGCCGTACCAAGTGTATCGAGCCTATCGCGCAGGCTGACCCAGGGACAGCCTCCCCCTAGATCAGTTCATGCTGATATACATGGTTGTGTATCCGAGCATGCATTCGACATGGGCGACTGAATGTTTTATGCTGGCTAGCCATCTGGTGACGACCATTAGACAACTGTCTTGGGTACGTGCTCGAGGAACTGATACTTGGCGAAAAGGACTCAAGAAGCCACTGCAAAGAGGCGGATCGCAATAGCAGGTTTGTCGCCACTGGACTACCACTAATGACAATGGGATATAACTGAGACTGTCCACAGACCACACTCTGGGCACAAAGAACTGGCAGCATTGTAACATGGAAACGACTCGTGCGACCGCTGCTGTCCAAACAGGCCTAGACCAGTGTTTGAGGTGGGTTAGGGTGACAAAGGGCAATAGAGTCTTGTTGCCCGTGTGTAAATCAACGTGGCGCAGCGAGTGGAGGACGCGCGTGGCACAGTTGAATCATAACCATCGATGAGAGGGAAGAAATCCACAGGTCACAAAAAGCAGTGTAAGAAACCAGACCACGTTTAGCGTGGGTCTGGAGTATCGGTTGATTCGTTTATACTACCGCAAGCATGGTAGTGCGTTGTAGAGAGGGCAAAACGCAAGTCTGGACGCATCGGCAGTTTGAGAGCACCCACATATATTTTAGGTGCGCCCAGATAAACGTGCGGGACGAAGGATATGCTCACTTGGGGTCCTGTAATAGATCATTAGAGAACTAACCCCTTTCATCCAAGAGCATCCAAAAAGACGTCCCCAATAGGCTGACTGCAGCACATCCGGAAGTGGATTAGCAGTAAACGAGGCTGCGATCTATGTTATAAGTATCGGTCCCCATGCCTTCGACGATGATAGCAACTGGAATTGCATCTAAACTTTCTTCAGCAATGGGAACAGCGGAATCACCTTCATGAAATAGAGACCATGTTCGGAGTGACGTTTTTGGGATGGATAGTGACTCACATGCCATCAGGAATCGTGTTAGTGGGGTGAACTCCAGGACGAATCAAACACCCATATATGCGCAATTGTGAAAGCTTACTACCGGACTTCCCTATTCATTTTTCGGATCTTGTGGACACGCCCCTTGGAGGGACCATGCCTCTCAAACGAACTTGGTCGCCATTTGAATTCTGCTCGTAACCCAGGATATGGAGTTAGGAGTTGTCTACTTGGCAGATAGCAGAGGATTGCCGACGACAAACTCGGAACTAAGGTCGACTTTGGTTGAGCTCACCATCCTATGTTGAGCGACCTGCGGACACGGATAAGAGAACCTCTGAGGGACGAGCAGGGGGGAAGTTTGAACCGAATTACCTGTCAGCTTTTCGACTTACAGCCCATTCGGTACTACTGTAATCGATCATTACCAGGCTTGACGCGGCTGCCTGATGAGGCGAGGGGCGGAGAGTCTATGGGCTCGTGAGCGATGTCGGTGTCGTTCGGGTCGACACGCGCGCTGGTCATGTTCGAACTCCGCCCCCGCTTGCAACTATTCGTTATGAACACCCTTCGACAGTTCAGCACTTCAGCGCGGGCGTGTGGGTTCATATCAAACATTGGGAAACAACCCATCCCAATACCACCCAATGTCGCCCTCACACCATCCTCAGCATCCCTCACTGTCAAGGGACCTCTTGGCGAAACATCCGTCCCCCTCGAGCCGTACATGCAGCTCTCCTTTCCCCAACCGGACATATTGTCTCTTGCCGTCGAAGATGGGACTGTCAAGCATCAGCGAGCAATGTGGGGCACAACGCGATCACTGATAAACAACGCTGTCGTCGGGATGACCTGCGGTTTCTCTAAATCGCTATACCTGGTCGGCGTCGGATACAGGGCTGCATTGGAGGACGACTCACGAGGAACCATCGCAGGTGGGAACGGCAAGAGACTTAACCTCAAACTCGGACACTCCCACAATATCTTCGTGCCCATTCCTGCTGACATCACCGCCGAGGTCCCCTCAGCTACCAAGATTGTGCTTAGCTGCACGAGCAATGTCGCTTTGGGCCATTTTGCTGCCAAAATTCGAAGGCTACGTCCTCCCGAGCCATACAAGGGCAAAGTAGGTTTGACCTTGCAGCTTTCCGTTTCTCGCTTACGTGGATTACAAGGGTGTTTTCATCGGCAACGAGACGATTCGTCTAAGGGCGATTAAAAAGAAGTAGATTATCTGTGCACCCGCCCTGAATACATTCTTCCTACTGGACTGGTTGCAGTGGCAAAGTAAAGACACCGCCGTTTCAACGTTAACGTTTGGCGAGGGGATGCCGTGGCGCCGTGATGACTATCGTTCCGTATCCCTCGTCCCTTTACACGTTCCACATAAGTGGATGTTCAAACTGGTCACATCTACTTGTGGTGGCACTTTGAGCATTCGGCGTATGTGGTCACCATCCTAGTTGAGCATGAATATTTCTTTCATAACTTGTTTCAAGTGTGACTCTGTCAGGCTACATGTATCCCCGAGGAGCATTGATAACATGAAACCGAGCGTGGGACACTCCGTTTACCCCGTCAGGTCACCAGGGACAATCGATATGTTATCTTGCTTGCGAGGTGGTCGCAGCCACCCTCACAACGTAACCAAATCTGTCGTCCGATTTGCTCCGCTACGATGTTAGGTGTATCCAACTGCATACTCTGTTTCATCCCACCTTGTGCCGTTGTGTCCAACTCTCGGAAGTGATGGTGTTCTAAAGATATCGAGCTTGAGTCCTTGGCGATCGGGTCCACGGTTACCGCCGAAAGGGATCCACTTCATTCAAATGCAGACTTCAACGAACTAGTGCAGGATGTTTCACAGGCTCCCCTAGGCTTCGCTTCGGCTCCTACATGTCTTTTCTTCCGCTCTAATGTCATATTTCCCAGTCCGGCTCCGTGTAGAGCCACTGGGTTATCTTGTCTGCCTCCTTCAGATACGCGGTACATTTCCCCAACAAATCGGTCAGTGCTTCCGAGTCCAAAATTAGAAGTGGAATGCATGCCGCCTACCAGTTACGCCGCCCCTCGGATCCTATGCTGTACGTGTCGCAGTGTGCCTCACTTGCGTTGTTGTAACTATAGCGATAGGGGACTGGTGCTGGAGCTTGTACCCACACTAATTCCATTCAGGATCACCGCTTTTTTCCTACTCTATCTCGCTATCTATCTGCGAGTAGGGCCCGTTTTCCAGCCTCCATTGCATATTATCATTCCCAGTGTTATCTCACTAGTGCACCTCCGTGGAGGTTACACCCAGAATACCATGACATGGTACCGTAGGATCCTCCTCTGAAAATAGAGGTTCTAGTGCTGCGGATGTAGACTGCAGTTGTGTTGTTACCCTGGATAACATCGATGACCTGACTAGGCAAGTGGAACAAAGCAGAGGCTTTTTTGGATTTTGTACTATGCTTTAATGGCATAGGGTAAGTGATCACTGTAACAACAGGATCAACTCAGCCGCTACGTCGTAGATACAAGTAAAGGTCGGTACCTCGACAGCTCAGAGTACAGCGTGAGTGATGGGAGGCATTGGGAACGAAGCAGGTAAAGAAGACGCAAAAAGGGTGCAATTGTCAGTGTTGATTAGATGATCAGTGATATACCGTTCAATACGGCTTGGCAGTCTGCATGTTGCTTTTGCCTATGATAGTATCAAACCGTGAGCAAGCCGAGCAACGCGCTTGTCGTCCTGGTGGTGGCCTTCTGGTTTCAAATCGACGCTAAAGATATACCGAACATCACTCCTACTAGAATATGGAAGCATCCGAGTTTCAGGAATGCACCAGAATTGGCTAGTCAGAGACGATATGATCCGTCAACCTCCAGGCTTTCGCTCCAAATGAACGTCGCGAACGTGATGAAGCATAGCGTACCTCGTTTCAGAAAATCCTGAAATACCGAGATACAGAGCCAAGCCATGGCCTGAATGCCCCGCACCACTTGCCTTTTTATCTGTCAGTATGACCCAGTCACCGTCCACTGATCTGAAGGTTGGTATCGAGATAGATGCCATCCGCAAGGAAGATGCCATCGAGATTCCCGACCTTGGCCCCAAGGAACATGCTAGGTTGCTAAGGAAAGTTGATTGGCACATCCTGCCTCTCGTCTCGGTGTTCTACCTCTTCTCTTTCTTGTGAGATGTGGTCAAATTGCCTTGTGGTTGACTTTGATTGACTAGAGCTTGTCCCCAGGGATCGCGCTAATATCGGCGAGTAACGCTCCACGTCTTGAATGTATTCGCACTCCTTATGACAGCCCTTAGGCAACGCCAAGATTGCAGGCATGGAGACCGACCTGAACCTTGTTGGACTAAGATATAACATAGCTACAGCGATCTTCTTCGTGCGGATCCGCATGTATGGCCTATGGCATTCGACTAACACTTGTCCAGATTCCGTACGGACTTGCACAACTCCCGTCGTGAGTAAGAGCAGTATATGTACATCTGATAGTAAATCAAAGAGTATTCACAGAAATATCATCCTCAAGCTCGTCCGCCCATCTCTGTGGTGTACAGTAATCACCATCTCAACTCAGCAACGAGTACTGATCCAGAATGTCCAATTTAGTGCCTTCAATCATGGTCGCTTGGGGTCTGACCATGACTCTGATGTGCCTCGTGAAGACGTACCAAGGACTTCTTATGTAAGGGTCTAAAAGTCATGGACCAAAACCACTGACACCTGTTTGGTCCCATGCAGTGCTCGATTTTTCCTCGGCTTGACAGAATCTGGGCTGTTACCAGGCGTGGTATTCTACCTCACATCGTGGTATCCGCGTGCTGAGAGGGCAAAGCGAATCGCGGCATTTCTGTGTCTTGCGATCTTAGCGGGTGCTTTTAGTGGATTTCTTGCGTGAGACCATTTCGCATTTCGGCAGAGCAATCTACTCACGCACTGAAAGTTATCTTATTGAAAAATTGGAAGGGTAAGCAGCATGTTCATGAATCATTTCCCTATATTTACTTTCTCCTGGGCAGGATTGGTGGCCTTCACGGTTGGCAATGGATCGTGAGCCGTTTTGAAGGATAATATGATGCATTGCACTTACTCAATGTCGCTAGTTCTGCCTGGAGGGCATCGGCAAGTCCCCAGTCATCACAAAATAACGAGGTTCTGACTTGTGTCTCTGCAGCTACAGTGCTCATAGCGCTTGCAGCACCCTTCCTTATGTGTGATGTTCGTGCGTTCATGCATCCGGTATTTCATGACAACTCAGTCTCGTTCAGTCCCCAGAGACGGCATCATTTTTGACCGAGGTTGAAAGACGGTATCTTAGTGAATTGATGAAGGCTGACTCGCAGGGTCTTTCTATGCATTATAAGTGGGAGTTCGTTCTGCAGGCCCTGACGGATTATAAAATCTATCTTCAATTTGGTGTATTCATGGGGTACGAGAACATTATGCACCCTGATAGTAGTTCTGACATCCGCGTGGGCTAGTTTTGTCGTCCCCGCCTATGGAATTGCGCTTTTTACGCCAACCATCATTCGTGAACTTGGTTACTCTGCTGCGAATGCCCAGCTCCTCTCTGTTCCCCCCTTCGTTGCAGGATGCGCAGCCACCCTGCTTTTCGGGTATTTTTCTGATAGGAAACGACTTCGTGGACCATTTGTAATTGCAGGACCTTGCATTGCCTTGGTGGGATACACTCTCCTATACACCCAAACAAGTCCTGGTCCTGCATATCTCGGTGTTGTGTTCACCGCAATAGGTGTTTATTCAGCCATACCTGTTGAGCTCGCATGGGTCAGCTCAAACGTTGGAGGGGACATCAAACGTAGCGCTGCTATCGCGATGATAGGTGGATTTGGGAATTTGGGAGGGTGAGTGGCATTGTTTTCCAGCATATCTCATGATCTGGTGGAACCATCATAGGATATGCGCGGCCTTTATTTTCTTTGACCCTCCACGCTTTTATGTCGGGCTCGCAACAATTATGGGTCTGCTTTGTCTCACGTGCGCGTCCTCTCGATGACTCCTAACAATTTATCATGTTCGCTGACGGCACATTAGGATGTCGTTGTCGTTGGTTGTGATGTGGGATTTAAATAGACTGAACAGGAAGAAGGAGATAATGTGCCGTGAACACGGGATTACTGACGATCACAAGGATGAGTTTAAGGACAGTGGAGATGACAGTCCACTGTTCAGATACTCTCTCTGATCATTTTCCATATCAAAGTTTTATGTGGCTGATATCGTGTCCTCTTCCTTGTCTTTTCTTTTCACTTCGTATTTGTAGTTCCTTGTTGGGATTGCTTGGGGTATCAAGCCTTATTTTCTTTCCACCGTTTTTTGTGATGGTAAGCGTTTGGGCTATTCCGACCGTACGCAAGTTGTGCCGCAGTAAGAAATGATACTGGGTCTCTGTGGTTGAACACACGCTATGCGATATAGACGATAGATCAGCCGATGGATGGACACAACGAGGGTCATAATGCGTCGACTCCAGCGGAGAGAGATCATGATAACACAACTTCAAAACGACGAACAAAGGATCACATACTGGGGAATATATCTCGACATGTGACCACTGTTAGAGACCGGGCGAGCTAGAGAATAGGGACGATAAGTTCTCCAGTCGAGCAGATAGAAACTGAAGCGGCACGCGGGAAAAAGAAGCGGTACCATATATGGTAATGTAGCTAGTGACGCAGGGCGATCTGTATACCCCTCAAATCGCTTGTAGTTCATAGTACATAAGCATCTTGTTGTAGTTTACACGAGTGAGTAGTTTGGTGAGTCCGTTGGTGAGCATCTCGGCAGTGGGAACATGGGTGACCTCAAGTGTTCTGTTTTCAATGCATTTGCATTCATAAACAAGATGATATCTCACAGCAATGTATCAGGTGTGGGGATGGAAGCAGGCCTCTTTGGTTAATGAGATGGCACTGATGTTGTCAATGAGAAGGTGCATTGAAGAAAGTGAATTATAATGGTTACTGGGTCAGCAAGGAAATAGTATAGTCACATTACTTGCTTCATGCTATGCAAGACTATGTACTCTGCTTTTGTGGAGAATGCTGTGATAAATGGTTGCTTTTTGCTGTTTTATGCAATAATGGTGTTACCAAGTTGAAATAGATAGCCTAAGATATGTTAGAGCTAGAGCACACATAATAAGCTACATAAAATAGGTTAGTGGTATTAGAATTAAGTAAAGAGCAATAATGCCCACTTAGCCAAGATCCAAGGAGGTGGAATACAACTATTAATTTACCTAAGTAAGGGTGCAGTAATGCCTACTATATACATATTAATTAGTGTGGACTAAAATGAAATAAAAACCCATTTTAGTTGAGATTCAAGAAGGTAAAAGATAACTGAGAAGGAAAAGAAAAGAAAGTCCAACTATATCTATGACCAGAGATGTGCTTGCTTGTTTATCTGATAACTCTGACCTATATAACTCCAGATATGTCTGGACAAACACCAGCACAGGGATGAGATGACTATGAGATAATGGAGACAAATTAACTCTGGATATATCTGGAGTAGGTTGAAGTAGGTTGGAGTTATGAAGTTTTAACAAGTGATTTTTAGGAAAGAAGGAAGGTATCTACCTCTTAATACTGCAAAATGGAGTGAAAGGTGGGATAACAAAGTAATTGAACATTAAATACTAGTAAACATTCTAAATATTAATGGTCTAACATAAGTCTGGCCTGAGCACTGTTGCCATTATTGTTAAAACTTTATACTGATTGCAGATATACTGGTAGATTTTTTACCATTATCTGCTTTATAAACAAAATTCTTATGATTAGAGGATGAAAATCAGATTCTAGTGCATTAATGGTATATAAACCTGAAAAAAGGTCATATTTTAAAGACTCTGAAGATGGTCAGAGGCATTCAGAAGGATTTGAAAAGGGTTTCATTAATTGCATGGAACTCAGCCTTACCTTATGTGGTGTGCCCTTGCACTTTCCAGTGTTTCAATTTACAAAGGTATTAAAGATAGGAAAAAGAGTAATCTCAATGCTCAACAAAAGGGATAGACAAGACAAGAAGAATCAAGCCTAGTCATAAGGATGGAGCCTTATGATTCCTTTAAGGATATTGCTTAATCCAGAGGGTTAGAGTAAGTGTCATATTTCATGCCAATGAGTTAACTCTGCTATATCTCTAGTGCAACTTTAGTTGTTTTTATGCTTTAAGCTATATATTTCCTGGTTCTCTTTATCTTCATCCTTTCCTATCTAATGTTAATTACAACTTTATCTACATTAACTTCATATCATTCCAATACAACTCTGTAGTTTCTCCAATCTTACTTCCTATTTCTATTCCTTTCTTCCTTACCTCTTCCTGTCATTATTTAGTTTCAGTTTGATATTATTTGACATTGTCTTCCCTAACATCTCCATTTGTATCCAGAATACATTGGCACCTGCTTTACTTATAAGAAAACTCCTTTTGCATATTTCTTTCTTTCTTAGATAATCCACTTTTTCAAGATATAAGTATAGTAGCTCTGTATCTTGTACCTCAGTTTGAATATTGACCATAACACAATGTTATAATCATCCTTGACCTTTTTTTTACTTCATAACTTGATATTGTATTCTATACTAAGTCTAATGACTTGTTTTATAACTTGATGTTATATCTCTTGGTGAGAAGCTCTATAGCTTATCCCAGACCTCTAACTTCTTCTGATCTTTCCATAAATTAGAGCACCCAGTACTAGCATAAGGGCACATTACATAAGGTGAAGCCAAGCCCTGTTCACTTTGAAGTTATCTGAAGTATCTTTGGAGTACATCATAGTTTTATAACAATGAGCCTAAGGGCTTGGGCAGAGTAAGAATTGTTGATTACAGTGTGGTTCCCATATTGTACAGCTTACTGTTTCACCATGACATTTCTAACCTTTTATTGTCTACCCAACATATTAGCAGAATAAGACTCTGCAGCCCTTTAAGATTGTTTACTATTTGTTATGTTTCCTCTTTTCTTTCTCTCCTTTCTTTCTCTTTCCTCTTAGCTTCAGTTCTTCTCACACCTTGGGTGCTCTCTTGTTCACTTTTCACTATAGATTCTGCTCTTCTCATGCTCTAGCCTTGTCTAGACCACTCTCTTGTTATGCCCTTTGCCCAAGCCTTCTATTTTTTAATTAGCTGACTCATAATCATTCTATTTCTTTCCATCTGTTTCCACACAGACACTTTACTCATCATTTGTCAGCATGATTACTTGTTTCATCTCTGCTTTAACTCTATTAGTTGTACTATAAAGTAGCATACTTCCTATTGTCCTTTCTCTTACACTACTTCTACCTTGTGACCACTTCACAGTTTTTGCATCTTCACTTATCCTTGTACCTATGTACTTGGAATCCATTGCTTGTGTTCTGGCACTTAACCAGAAGATCATCAGTGTCTGATCTTGGCACACCTCTGGAAGTGTAGCTAGTACCACTAAGGCACAACACTTTGTTTGTTGCCTTTCACTTGTCTTGAAGCTTACCTTTGGTTTGCTTCATCCTCTTTATCCATAGCAAGGTCTATGCCTGTCCCTACCCAGGCCTAGCATAACAAAAGAAGTAGCATATTCCACTTGCAGCTATTATTGCTATAGTCTGCTCCCACCATTCCACCCAAACAACCTTCACTGTTTGACTCTCTCTGGGGTGAGCCTTATGCCTCTACCTCAGACCCCCTCAAGTCCACTTTGGAACCTAAGAACCCCTCTTCTCTGGACCACCCTTCCACATCAGAAGATGTGCTCGTGGATATCCTTGTTTCCTTCCAAGAAGAAGTATGAGAAGACTGTGACCTCACTCATGAACTCTTTTCTTCTCTACAGATCCCACAAGCCCAGACACCACCATCTCCCACTCCTGTCTGATGCCAACCTGCATTCACCCTTTCTCAACTTTGTTCTCAACCCTCTCCTTCTACAATCATGTCTGGCTCCTCTACCACCAAGCCAATGGAACTTCATCTTGGTGCCCCTGAGTACTTTGATGGCAACTGATCCAAGGCTAAGAACTGGCTGGACACAGTCCAGTTCTACCTCTTCATTAACAGCACAGTCTATAACTCTGACAAGAAGAAGATTGTGATTCAAGTTTCCCCCTCTACTCATGCCAAGAAAGTTGTAGCCACTCATGCTCTTGTTGATAGCAGAGCACAGATCAACTGTATCAACTGGGACTTTGTCAAGAAGAACCAGTTCCCCATCAAGAAACTTGACAAACTGATCATTATTCGGAATGTCAACCACTCTGAAAACAAGAAGGGCAAGATCACTCAAACTTGTGACCTCCTTCTTCATTTTGAACAGTTTATTCTCCTGGTTTTCTGCTATATCATAGCATGTGGGAAGGAGAACATTATCCTTGGACATCCATGGCTCCAAACCACAAACCCCACTATTGACTGGATGGCAAACATGCTCATCATTCCAGATTCCCCCTCTGATGATGTCATCTATTGCATCAACTCTGTCCACAAACCTTGGTTTGATGGACTCCTCAAAGATATCATCATCCCTCATAATGAACTCTTGGTCTGCTATCTGGACTATGTCACCCTGGAGCAATCCATTAATGATTTGCTCTATGACTGCCACTCTAGCAGGATCTTAGATTACTACTCCTTCTATCTCCCTGAGATCACTGTTGCTTGGCTCACCATATCCACTGAGCTAGCCATTGAGGCTGAAAAGGCCAAACCCAAGATGACCCTTCCCTCTGAATACTCTTAGTTCTTGTCAGTATTCTCTGACACTTCAAAAACCCTCAATCACCTTCTGCCCTCTTACCCCTATGATCATGAAATCAATCTGAAGGACACATTTGTCCCAAAGATTGGTAAGGTTTACCTCTTATCCTCTCCTGAGTGACAGGTCACAGAAGCATTTCTCAAAGAGAACCTTTAGGCTGGGAAGATCTGCCCCTCTAAATCCCCTCAAGCATTATCCTTCTTCTTTGTCAAGAAAAAGGATGGTAAACTCCGCCCCTGTCAAGACTACAGGTATCTCAATGAATATACTGTTCATGATGCCTACCCTCTCCCCCTCATCTCTGACCTCATTGATAAGCTCCAAGATACTCAGCTTTTCACAAAGTTTGATGTCCACTGGGGCTACAACAATGTCTGTATTCAAGATGGACACCAATGGAAAGCTGCCTTTATTACACATAAGGGGCTCTTTGAACCCATGGTGATATTCTTTGGTCTAAACAACTCACCTGCTACTTTCCAGCGATTCATGAACGATTTGTTCTGAGACATGATTGCTAAGAAATGGCTCATCATCTATATGGATGACCTCCTTATCTCCTCCTCTGATGCTGACACCCATCAGGAACATATCTCCCATGTCCTTCAACAGATGACGGAACTCAATCTCCACCTCAAACTAGAGAAATGCACTTTCACAGTTCCCTAAGTCAAATATCTTGGGATGATTGTTCATCCTGGTGAGCTTGTCATGGACCCTGTTAAACTCACTGGTATTTTCCAGTGGCCCACTCCTTCTAAAGTCAAGGATGTTTGTTCTTTCCTTGGCTTTGCTAACTTCTACAGGCAATTTATCCCCAACTACTCCACTATTGCCCATCCTCTCCTCAACCTTACCAAGAAATCCATGCCATGGTCTTGGTCCCACACTGCCCAGAAAGCCTTCAACTCCCTCAAGGCTATCTTTCTCTCACAACTGGTATTGCAAATGCTGGATCTTGCTCATCCTTTTGCCATTGCCACCAATGCTTCTGCTTATGCATCTGGTGGTATCTTTCTTCAAACTGATGTGAACAGGAACTGGCATTCCTGTTTTTATCTCTCCCAGATATTCTCCACTGCTAAGCGGAATTACAATATCTATGACTGCAAACTCCTTGTGGTCATCTGCACCCTCAAAGCCTGGAGGTAATACCTTCTCAGCTCTTCTACTCTGATTCAGGTTTTCACTGATCACAAAAACCTGACCTATTTTAAATTCCCTCAGAAGCTTAACTGACACCAAGCTCACTGGCTTCTCAATATCGCTGACTTCAACCTGCAACTCTCCCATGTTGCTGGTACCTCCCTTGCCAGGCCAGATGCCCTCTCACATTGCCCTGACCTTTGTCCTGACACTTCTTAGGATAACCAGAAAGTTACTCTTCTCCCGCCCAAACTCTTTGTTAATCTTATTGATGCTAACCTCTCCACTCATATTAAACAGCATCAACAAGGTAACCTTCTCCACCTCTCCATCCTATAAAAACAAAATGCTTCTGCAGATGAGAAATTCCTGTGCTCTTGTACCTCTGATTGGAAGGAAATTGATGGGTTACTTACTTACTGTAACTGCATTTTTATTTCCTCCTCCATTAACCTTCATTGTGTCATTCTTCAGTGATGTCATGACCACCCCTCTGCCAGCCACCCTGGTTATCTTAAAACCTGCCAGCTCATCTCTGCCAAGTTTTGGTGGCCTGACCTTGCTTCCTTTGTCCACAACTATGTTGCCAGATGCTCTATTTGCCAACAGAATAAGGCAAATACTCACCCTTCTCATCTCCCTCTCTCTTCCATCCACTCCACTGCCACTTGTTCCTTTCAACAGGTCTCTTGTGATCTTATCACTGATCTTCCTCCTTTCTCTGACTTCAATGTCTTGCTGGTCATGGTTGACCACAGGCTTACAAAGGGGGTAATTCTTTGCCCCACTAAGAAATCCATCACTGTGGAGGATATCACCATCCTTTTTTTCCACAAAGTCTATCTCTGATATGGTCTTTACAACAAGATCATCTCTAATTGAGGCCCTTAGTTCACCTCAGCCTTTGCTAAGAAGCTTGGGAAACTCCTTGAGTATAATCTCTCCCTCTCCACTGTGTACCATCCTCAATCCAACAGCAAAACTGAATGAGTTAACCAGGAGATTGAAATGTACATCTGCATCTACTGTGGCTCCAACCCCACCAGATGGGCTGACTTCATCACCCATGCTGAATTTGTCCACAACCGTCACCCCCACTCTGTCACAGGGCAATCCCTGTTCTATCTTATGATGGGATATAAACCCCATGCCCTTCCCTTCATTATTGATGAATTACTGATGCCTGCTGTTGCTGACTGAACTAAAGCACTCCTCACAGCTCATAATGAAGCTCTCACAGCTCATGATCTAGCCTGTTAGACTATGGCATCATGCATTCACTCCACCTTCTTCCCATTTGCCAAAGGAGATAAGGTGTGGTTAGAAGCCTGCAATTTGAAATGGGCTGTCATACATTCAAAACTCTCCCCAAAATGGGAAGGACCCTTTACCATCATGGAAGTCCTTTCCCCAATTACTTATTGCCTCCACCTTCCATCCACATGGAAGATTCACCCTGTTTTCCATGTGTTATTGCTATTGCCCTATCGCAAAAATGATGTTCATGAAAAGAACTTCCCTGCTTCACCCCCAGACCTTATAGAAGGTGAGGAGGAATATGAATTAGAGTGGATATTAAAACATTGAGGTTCCCCAGGTAACTGTCAGTTCCTGATCTGATGGAAAGGGTACTTGGCAGAAGACAACTCCTGGGAACCAGAATGGAACTTGAAATGTTCCCAGTCTGCTTTGGATGAGTATAAACTCCTTCACCCTCACCACTTCCCCTTATCCACTTCTCTTCCTCCTCACTTCACCAAGAAAACCACTCACTGTTCAAAGTAGCAATGACCTTCACTGTCAACCAAGGCTTCCATTCTTGCAACACCCCTCTCAACACTCCTCCCCAGTCCATGTCCACACTTCCTGCCATGGAAGTCCCTATTGAGCCTTCTCTTCTTTCCTCTCCATTTTCTCTCTTCAATACTCAATTTTCTTCTCCTCTTTCTATGCTTGCCCCCAAGCTTCTTTTTAAGGACTTCATAGCCTCTCCCCCTGCTATTTTCATAGGCCCAGCCATCATCACTCCCATTCCTGTTCCTCCCCCCACTATTGATACTTGGTCCACTGGCATTCTTAGTGTCAACCTTCCACTCTCTGTGCATGCCCTTCATCAGGGCGCCCCCTCTGTCAACTATTCTCACCAGGTCATGATGTATATCATGGACTCATGCCTTGCTGTCCCCATCAGCTCCCACCTTGACATGTTCTCCCCCCTTTGGCTCATTTATCAAATCTATATGTAGCTTCTTCATCTCCCCCTCCTGGCTTCTGCTCTCACCCACATTCCCCATGCCTGTGTCTCTCTTGCACAAGCTCTCATCATCTCCATCCACCACAAGCTCCTGTCCAACATAGAAATCCTTGCATATCAGATAAGCATGGGTAAATTCCTTACCAATCTAGATCGATATATGTGTGAGCTGGCTGCTGCCAGGGGTTATACCTCTACCACTCCCTCTGCTTCCTCCTCTTCTCTTGATGATGACAAGCTTGCCACTCTTGAATGAGCTGAAGCCTGGTGGACAGGTCTTCATGGTGATGGCCACCTTTCTCCCTCTCACCCCTGCTTTCACAAAGCATGTTTTCACTGCCAATGCCTGGGACACATTTGCATCAACTGTCCCTCTTACCAATGTCCCTACTGCCTCCACTGGCACCCTGGACATACCCAGGCTCATTGCCCTGCTCAATGCCATGTCACTAACCCACTTGTCTCCTCCTTCTTTTCCTCCTGCACCTCCTTCTGCACCTTCTTTCATGGCTTGTCCCATTCATCTCACCACTCTCATGGATCCCGCTGCTCTCAGGGTTCCTACCACCACCCTCCTGCAGCTTTGTCACCCCCTCCTCCTTTATATTACACTAATGATGACTTCTGTGATGATGTCATTGACAAGGTTGGCTGGGCCAACATCACTGGCTCCCCCAGGCCCTCTTATGATGCCTTTTGAGGTGTTATGAGTCCTCCACCCCTAGCAGGGGGGTAATGTTATGTTTTCTTTTTTCTTTCTCTCCTTTCTTTCTCTTCCCTCTTAGCTTCAGTTCTTCTCACACCTTGGATGCTCTCTTGTTCACTTTTCACTATAGATTCCACTCTTCTCATGCTCTAGCCTTGTCTAGACCACTCTCTTGTTATGCCCTTTGCCCAAGCCTTCTATCTTTTAATCAGCTGACTCATAATCATTCTATCTTTTTCCATTCATTTCCACATGGACACTTTACTCATCATTCATCAGCATAATTACTCATTTCATCTCCACTTTAACTCTATTAGTTGTACTATAAAGTAGCATACTTCCTATTGTCCTTTCCCTTATGCTACTTCTACCTTGCGACCACTTCACAGTTTTCGCATCTCCACTTATCCTTGTACCTATGTACTTGGAATCCATTGCTTGTGTTCTGGCACTTAACCAGAGGATCATCAGAGTCTGATCTTGGCATACCCTTGGAAGTGTAGCTAGTACCACTAAGGCACAACACTTTGTTTGTCACCTTCCACTTGTCTTAAAACTTACCTTTGATTCACTTCATCCTCTTTATCCACAGCAAGGTCTACACCTGTTCCTATCCAGGCCTAGCATAACACTATTTCTTATAATATCCTCAGATATTTCTATGCCCTAACTAAGGTATGTACAAACATTACATATTCTATAGCAATGGCTGCTAACTAGTACCTAGTCCTTATATTCATTAGATACTAATATCAGTCATTTCTATGCCCTAACTGAGTTCTTATATTTATTAAGAATGACAACAAGAAGATATTTATGTTAATATTTGTATTAAGATACAAGATATAGAACTATAGTGCTTGTTATATACTGGCACTACTTAGCTAAGAGTTATTTTTTATTTTTACCCTAAGCTAAGTATTATTTCCTATTTAGATCTCTTTAGCCCCTTTCGCTTCTTTCACCTTATCTTATCACCTTTATCTTATCTTATTATTTTCTATCTTATCATGGTTCTATGCCATGTATTCTGGTCTAGCCTGGCCTAGATCTTTCATTTCATTGTAGCATAGCCTTTTATAATATCATGGCCTAGTTCTCTGATGTCATACCTTATTGCTACCTTGCTTTCTTTTTACTCTTTACTCCTTATTTGCCATTGGTTCCTATTTAGTTCCCCTTTGCCCTATTTCCTTATTTAGCTTTGTTCTTTGTACACTAGCTACCTCATGTACTTCTTATGGCCTGGTCCATGCACAGTAGATAGCAATATATAAAGAAGAGCAAGAACATAAACTGGTTTTCTAATCTAGAGCACTTGTTCTCTTATTATCTTGTTACCTTGTTCTCTTGTGCTTGCTAGGCTGCCACTTCTTTGTTTCCTTCAGTATGGATACCTCTCAAGGTTGTTTCCTTTTGGTTTAGTTAGAACCCATAATAGTACTTATATCTCAGAGAGGCAGAACTATCTAAGAGTATAGCAAAGCAAAATAGATGCAAATTCAAAAGTGAAGCAGATGTCTAAATATCTAAGAAATAAATGGAGATATCAGGAAAGACAATGTCCAATCATGTCAGACTAAAACTGAAAAATAACAGGAAGAAGCAAAGAAAAATAGAAATAGGAACAGAAACAGGAATAATAACAGTAACTAAGAGTGAAACTAGGTATGGAGTTATATTGGAGTAATCCAGAGAAGGCAAAGTAAAACTAAGATAGTACTTAACTGGAACAAAGATAGGACTAGAAGCAGAATAGGGCAAAGTGGAAGTAAAGTGTTGATTATGATATGATGTCCATCCATGATGGCTCTACATTTCACCATGACAGCTATAATCTCTGGTTGTCCACCCAACATATTAGTGTATGATAGCTCTGTTCCACTTTAATATATTATCCATTTTTCCACAGCATTCTTAGTTGTCTCTTTGTCCTAACTAAGGTATGTATAAACTTATTATGTATTATAGTACAGCTTACTGACAAGTACCTAGTCCTTACTCTCATTAGGTACTAATATAGTCATCTCTTCATCCTAACTGAGTCCTTACTTCCATTAGGTTATGAGTCTTGACACCTAACTTACATCCATTGAAGTCCAGCCCACATGTCTGGTCAAACTGCTGCCTCTGTTGTGCCCACATCTTGGGATATGCCTGCAAGTGCAAGCCACTTTTTTCCATGAAGTAAAAACAATCACCTTGCAAATGAATCTGGCTACTTTGTATGGCAACACCATATGCTCACAGCCTTCAAGTACTGTGCTTTATCCCAGATTGTCAATGGAACTCTCCCTGAACCATCTGATGTTACCTTTCATACTATCTGGCAGAAAATGCATTCAGCTGCAAAAGTGATGATTGGACAATGCATCAAAGCTGAGCTTGTCATTAAAATAATGTTATAATGCACTTTTTTATTTTTTACTGTTTTGGCATTTTCTTCTCACTACTGTAGCTCTTCACATTGTCACATCACGTGACTATTTCACCTTTTCACATCTTCACATGTCACAGGTCTAGAGCAATCTAGATTCTGCTGTTATAACTCATGGTTGCTTGCTGTATTTCTAGGTCCCCACTTTTATTTTGCTATTGGTCTGCTTACTGTACACTATTTAGGGCCAGCACCATTTACATGGTCTGTGCACATACTGCAGCGATATAAAAGGAGGTTAGCTCAAGTGTGGGTTTTCCCAGTCTTGTGCACTTGAACCTTTCAGTTCCTAAAGTCTTTTGGCTCTTAAACAGTTCTCTTATATCTTTGCCTAGTTCTGGTTGCTCTAAGCTCAAAGCAACTACTTAGGATCAATCAGCATATACCAAGGTTTAGGGTGTTTAGGTCAACATATCAAGAAGTTGCATTTCAAATAATTCATTTCCATGCTGCAAGTAATGCATGGAATTTACTTACAGTGGAATTTAGCCAGATTGGAATGAAATCCA
>JBBPKN010000179.1:0-60523 GCA_038089275.1 Pulveroboletus cf. rosaemariae | reverse complement strand
CAATCATGGCAGACTGAAACTGAAGGGTGACAGGATGAAACAGGGGAGAGCAAGGAACAGGAATGGAATAGAAATAGTAACAATGATGGTAATGATAACTGACTGGGAATGGTAATGGAGTTATATCAGAATGGTCCAGAGATGACAAAGGGGAACTAGGGTAGTACTTAATTGGAGCAGAGATAGACTGGAAGTGGAATGGGGCAGAGAGGGAGTGGAAGCCCAGGGGAGCATATAATGCTGAGGGACAGGAAGTGTACATGCATAACTGGGAGAGACTGGAATGGTGACAGAGGGCCAGAGTTACCTGAAGGAGAGTCAGAGGGCTGGAGCAGTTTACTAGGTGTGAAGACCAATTGTAAGCCAGGTCAGAATGGGGTCAGAATTTGGGTCAGAGGTCCAGGATATGACAGAGTTTAAGTCTGTAACAGATTTATTCCTCAAGCCATTCAAGTGTTACTTTGCAAGAGATCAAGTTGATTATTTGGGCATGGTTGTATCTAAAAAGGGGGTACAAATGCAACTTAACAAGACTAGTGCTATTTAGAACTGGCCCATTTCTTGCATGGTCAAACAAGTGCAGGTCTTTTTGGGGCTAGCAAATTATTATAGGCATTTTGTTCCCAGATTTGCAGACATTGCTTGACTCCTTAATTCACTTATCAAAAAGGATGTCAAATTCATATGATTTTCTGAATGCATGGCAGCATTTCATGTATTAAAAGATATATTTACCTTCAAACCCCTTCTTTGCTATCCTAACTTCTCTGCTCCTGTGCATATTGAAATGGATGTGTTGCAAATGTGACACAAGAGTCATGTAATCATCATGTGATCACAAGAATCCTATGTCATACAAGAACAAACTCTAGGATATGATTAAGTTGATATTCAGAGTTTCTTATCTAGATTTGGATTACACTTATGGTTGGATCTAGTATCTTAGATGAAGATATCTTCTGATATATCTCTGATAAATCTGATCTTGATCCAGATAAGGATCAATATGCAATAATGGCAGAGATCCAGATAGGATCTTCTTGGCCTCTGTTACAGTGTCAATCTCTGAACAACCTGTCCTAACCCTAAATGGTCTGCCTTAAGAGGGTATATCAGTTTTATTGTTGGATTTGAATTGAATAGAATAAAGAGCAGTGTGTGGACTCAGGGTAGCAACTCCTGAGGAGCCATAGCACAAGTTAGGAGGTAATGCCTATATTGGCTGGCACTAGATAATATACAAGATAAACAAGTGGTTAAGGCTAGGGAGCCAAAACCAAGGAACTACTTGACTATTTATACTAAGTCCAAGTGCACACAGACCATCTCCAGGGTTATGGGAACTACTAAATAAGGAGTAGGGCATAGGGCATGCTTACTGAGAATATAACCAATGGGCTATGTGATAAAGGTGTGTAGAATAGAGAGGCTGTGTAGAATGGAAGAATAGGATCTAGGGTGAGTGGAGATTAGAATATGCCCTCAACCATGAGGCTGAGGAGATCCCATCTAGAGATCTGCCATGATCAGATCTGACCCTCATCTAGATTAAGACCCAGATTCATTGGAGATTAGATCAGAAAATGCATCTGTCATCTGAGATGCTAGATTCAACTCTAAGCTGTATCTAAATCCCAGAGGAATACTCTGAATAACAACTTAACCATATCCTAGGGTTTGTCCTTGTTTGGCAAGAATGTCTCATGGTCATGTGCTTGTCATGTGACTCTTCTGCTAGCAAACTATTTATTTATAACAGCCTCATGGCTGAGAATATGGTTTAATCTCTGCTTACTCTAAATCCTGACACTTTTATTCTATATAGCCTTTTCATACATACTTCATCCACATGGCCCACTTGGTTATATTCTCAATTAGCATGCTCTATGCTCTATTTCCTTATTAGCATTTCCCTTTGCCCCAGAGATGGTCTGTGTGCTAACAGGTAGAGTATAAATACATAGTGAGATTCAGTACAAGGCCTCCAGCCTGAACCACTTGTATTCCTTACTCTGTCTTTGTTTCTAGTCAGCTCTTGCCAATAAAGGGCTTTCTCTGGATACTAGTGTGATAGCTCCTCAGGCTTTGCTACCCTGAGTACCACTTTGTCCTCTTCTCTCTACTCAATCCAAATCCAACACTAAATTCATCTTATATCCTCTCAAGGCAGGCTAGTTAGGGTTAGAAAGCATTATACTTCATTCAATACCATAACAGAATGCTTTTGATGTTGCCACAGGAGCTGTTCTTTTTTTTTCAACAATCTGATGATCTCTGGTAACTGGCTACATACATTTTATATTCTTTTAATGCAGCCAAATTAAATTATTTCATCTATGATAAAGAATTACTCACTGTTATATGTGCACTTAAGAATTGGTGACATTATCTAATTGGTTGGGATTACTTTGAAATATGGACCAATTATAAAAATCTTGAATATTGGAAACAGCCTTAAAATCTGTCTTCTTGCCAAGCTCAATGGCAGGCCACTTTAGCTGAATTTAATTTCAAGTTAATTTATAAATCAGGATCTTCCAATGGATGGGCTGATGCATTATCTCATTATCAAGATTATTTTGATGGCAAACACAAACCTAACAAGCAGATTGTTATATTACTCCCCTCTATTTTTTATTGTGCTATTTCCTTTTCTTTATCTTTATTTTTGCAAATTCACCAAGCATTAGTGAATCTTCATCTTTTCCCCTACTGGTATTATAATACAGAAAACAGAGTCTATTTCAATAAAAGCAATCAAATCTTCATACCAGCATCCTTACAAATACAAATTCTTAATTCTTTTCACTCTTTACCTTTGGGCAGTTATTTAGAACAAGATTATACCAGGAATTTAATAGCCAGATTTTATTATTGACTGGATCTTCATGAAGATATGGCATCCTTTGTTTTGCATTGTTCTACATGTGCCATATCTAAGGGATCAGAGGTCACCTTACCAGTTCATTTATTACCTATGGCTTCAGTACCATGGGAAGATATTTCAGTGGACTTTATCACAGGATTACCAGTTTCAAAAGAATTTAATGCAATTATAGTAGTAGTAGACTATCAAGACTCATAAGTTGAATGAATCAACTGCTACTACTACTAGATTGGAGGTCACTGGAAGGAAATGCAAGCTCTGGAGGTCACTGGATAATTCAGGAGATTTCCAAAACAGTCAAGTAGTCAAGTAGCAGATTTTTCAGCAAATGGGACTTAGCTTCACCTTATGTGGTGCACCCTTGCATAGTCTTGGTGTCCCAATTTGCAGAGGGCTGGAGATAGTAGAGGAAAGCTTGCTCAGGGCTCAACAAGAGAGACAGATGAGACAAAGAGTGTTAAGTCCAGTCTTAAGGAGCAGAGTTATCAAGACTTGAGGAAGGTAGCCAATAGGCTGGTTATAATCTCCAGCAGGGCTGGAGAGTCATAGTGAGTCAGAAAACTCAGGTCAGATAGGGGTAGTAACAACAGTAAAGTTGTCACTCATTTCAAGTTAACATTAAGCCATAATAACTTAATGCTAAAAACTCCAGAGTAATTCAGAGGGTCAGAGGGTAAGCCTAAGGGCTTGGTTAGAGTGAGAATAAACAAATGTGAATATGGGGTGTTTTTGTCAATATTCAAACTAAGGTATCAGATACAGAAATACTGTACTTATATCTTGGAGGAGCAGATTATCTAAAAAAGGAACAGAGATGTGAAGGAAGTTATCTTAGAAGTAAAGGCAGGTGCCAATGCAACCTGGATATAAATGGAGATATATTAGAAGTTGTCAGGGAAGTGAAACATGAAACATTATCTCCTGGAGACCAATGGAGATGGGATTAGAGGTATCTAAGAGTAACTAACAACAGATGTTATTATAACACAGCAGTTGGATATAAAGCTGAAACAAAACAGAAGGCAAGAACTGATGTTGAGAAAAGTGGAATTAAAGCAGAATAGCTTCAGAGAAGCTGGAGCAAGAACTAAGGTAATGAGCAGAAATTATAAGTCAAGAAGTAAAGCCAAAATTGGAATGAAAGCAGAAAAGAAACAGAGTAGCTTCAGGGAAGCTAGAGCAATAAAAAAGGTGTTGGAGGATTGGTTTTTTATGGAGGAGGGTCAGGAAGCTAGTGTAGCTTTGGCAAGCACTGAGTGTAAGGACCAAGCATAAGCTAGATTGGAACTGGATTAAAAGGGGACAGAGGGTCAGAGTTGCAACTGGAGTTTCATGGAGAAGAATCAGAGAGTTAGAGAGGCTGGCTGGAAGCACTAAGGTGTGAGTACTGCAGCATTAGCTAAGCAGAGACTTGCTAAAGGGGTCAGAAATGGGTCCAAATGTCTGGGATATAACATGGACTGTTTTTCAAAAGAAGTAGTTTTTATTCCATGCTTTTTATCTATTTCTTCTTTTATAATGGCAGAACTTTTTAGAGACCATGTCTGGTCTAGGCATGGTCTTCCTTCTTCCATAGTTTCAGATCAGGGACCCCAATTCATGTCAGATTTCACAAACACACTCAATAAAGTCTTGCAGATCAAGCAAAAGACTTCTATGGCTTATTGTCCTAGAATGGATGGTCAAATAGAGCACATTAATAGGAAACTGAAACAATATTTATGAAGCTTTATCACCAAAAGACAAGAGCAATGGGCAGATTGGTTTAAGATGGTTAAATATCACCATAATAATTCATATTTATCATTTACAAAAGCATTATCTTTCAAAGTCACCAAAATCTATCATCTGTTATTATGGTGATATGGCACACTGTGCAAATGAGCTATAAACTCTAACCTGATGTGGACCTTGGAGTTGTGCTAATGTTGATGTCAGTGTCAGTTGGAAAAATAGGAGGATAAGATAATATATGTCTGATTCTAAATGTGGCACAGGACTTGAAAGGGGAAGATACTCAGGGTAGCTAGGCCTGAGGAGTGGAATTCAAACACTGGATGCTTATTGAGATGCCTAGATGGCTAAACAAACAAATGCTCAAAGCTGGAGAGCTAAGAGCTATATAAATGGCCTATTTATACTATCTAGGGTAATGCATAGATCACCAAGCATACCAGGGATAATACTAATATGGAAACTGGGCATAGGGCAAGGGTAGAGGGTATGACTAAGAGGCCATGCATATCAAGGGTCTAATATGAAAGAGAAGTAATGAAATAGAAGGGAATACTTCAGGGTTAACAGATATGAATATAGTATCTTAGCCTTAAGGCTAAGGAAATCCCATTTGAATCTCTGTTACAGATCATATCCATCAATCTAGATCTAGATCCAAGATCCAAGATCAGATGTCATCTAGATTAGATCAGAAGATACCATTATCTGAGATTGCTGCTAATCCTATGCTAATTCTTTAGTCAAGAAATACTTTGAATAAAACTAACCATAGCCTAGGGTTTGGCTCAATCTGGCATAGGAGTTTTATGATCACATAATGAGCATGTGACTCTTGTGCATCTGAACTGTTCATTTGTAACATTATCCTTGTCTAGGCTTTGAAGCTCCTCCTTATATAGTCCCTTTCTCTTATTTTCTATGCAATATGTCCAAATTATTCAGAGAAGTTAAGGAAGTATTAGAAGAAACTAGACAAAGAATGGAGAAACAAAATACTGCATTACTCCCTTAGTATTAGAAAGGGCAATTAGTCTTGTTATCCACAAAGAACCTATTGCTTCTGTATCCCTCTAAAAAGCTCAGCAAGAAATAAATGGGATTCTTTGAAATTCTAAATGTTATTTCTTATACAGTTCATCTCAAACTGCCAAGTACCATGCAAATTCACCCTACAGTTAACATATCCCATATTAAACCATATCTATCTTTGCTTTGGGGTCAAGATATTCTTACTCCAGATTCCATCATTGTCACTGATGAGGGATATAAAGAATATAAGGTAGATCATATTGTAAATTTATGAGTTTGCAAAGGAAAATTGAAATATTTGGTCCATTAATCAGAATATGACATTACAGATTGTACTTGGCAGAGCAAGAATGATTTATCCAATGTACCAGAGCTTGTCAAAGAATTTCACAAACTACATTCTTTTGCTTCATGTTATTTTCTCAATTTGAATCAAACTTTGTTCCATGCTCTGTTCCATCCCTATGATAATTGTACAGAAGCTGTTCTGCTCAGCATGTCTTGTCTGGAATCTGAGATCTAAAAAGGAAGTTATTACAGTGTCAGTCTGTGAACAAATCTTTCTAACCCTAAATGGTCTGCCTTGAAAGGATATGTTGGTTTTGGTGTTGGTTTTGAATTGAATAGAATAAGGGTGGTATGAACTCAGGGTAGCAAAGCCTGAGGAGCCATCACACTAGTAAACCAGAGACAACTCTTGCATTGACAAGAGCTATCTAGGATAGATGGTAATAATACAAGGTAAACAAGTGGTTAAGGCTAGAGACCTTGTACTGTATCTCACTGTTCTTATATACCTATTCTAAGAGGGCATGGACCATCCCTGGGGCATAGAGCAATACTAAATATGGTAAGTGGGCATAGGGCATGCTGACTAAGAGTATGACCAATAGGCCATGTGGAAGGGATGTGTATGAAGAGGCTATATAAAATGGAAGTATTAGGGTATAGAATAAGTAGAGATTAAACCATGCCCTTAGCCTTGAGGCTGAGGAGATCTTATTTAGAGATCTGCCACAATCAGATTTGATCCTCATCTAGATTGAAATCCAAATTCATCAGAGATTAGATCAGAAGATGCATTTATTATCTAAGATGCTAGATTCAATTATAAGCTATGCCCTTAATCTAATGAGGAACTTTAAATAACAACTTAACCATATCCTAGGGTTTGACCTTGTTTGGCATAGAAGTCTCATGGTCATGTGCTTGTCATGTGACTCTTCTGCTAGCAAACTATTTGTTTGTAACAGAAGTAGTGTTATAATATATTTTTCACTTTTTTTAATCACATGATCTTATCTTATCTTTGCCACATGGTTATCTAATCATTTATCTTATCTAGGCACATGATGGGTTACATGACAGGTCTAGACCCAGGGCATAGAGTTAGCCTCATGTCTTTAGCCTTGTTTTTATTTCTGCTTTTCTTTGCTTTTTATTTTATTTTAGAAGCCTTGCTTCTTTTTGACCATTGGCTATTCTTATAAATGCTTTTTTTCTATTTGATGGTGCCTTAGGGTCTGTGGGAGAATTCCCATCAGAGTTCTAGTCCATGCACACTTCTGTAAAGTATAAATACTATAGCCTTAGTGTTTCAAGATCCTAGTTTTAAGCACTTGTTGAGGCATCTTCTTCATGCTAAACTTCTTCTAACCTTAACCTAGGGCTCCTTGGTGAGTGCTTCTTCTACTACTAAGGGCTTTTGAGCTAGTGGCCCTGAACTAGGTAATGATGTAAATAAGTTGAGCTAATCCTAAGATTATGGAATTACTTGTGAAAGTTAAGAGGTATTGCCTAGATAATCTGTGAAAGGGGTGATTCCTCAAATATAAGACTAAACCAGAGCTCAAGTAAGCAAGACTGGAGATCCAGTTCTACCTACCTTGTCCCTTATATATTGCCAGAGGAAACTGCTTACTAAATACAGTGCTATCTAATAAGGGAGATATTCTAAACTCTAATAGATAAGTAGAAATAGAAGCATGGAGTAAAGATTAAAGAATGCCAGAAAAGAGCAGGCATGAATAAGAAAGAAAGGAAGAGAAGTATCTATGAAGTAATGCAGAATCAGAAATGCTTATATTATAAGAATGGCAATCTCTGCCACAGATGTATCTTAAATGAGATCCATGAAGATAGGAGATCTGGGCAAACCCAGGGAAGATCCCAGGGAGATCCATGTCAGGTGACTAATAATTACATGATCACTGCTAGGGAAAGGAATAATAAATACTCTTAAAAGAATTAGATCACAAACTAGAGTTAAGTCAAAAAAGATATTCCTTGTACATGATCATGTAATGTCATGTGATTAGTTCTGGTGCTGGAGTGTCACTTCATAACACTTGTATTATCTAGTGCAGTATTTATTCTCATATTCTACTTGCTTTACTCTCACCAATTTGCCATCAACATTATCTGCCCTTGTCTAGGGTTAGAATCTTGTACTTTATCCAGCAGATTATAATATACTACTTTCATAACTTTTTATCTTTCTGAAACATTTTCATTAGCTGAGTTCAACACTACTACCATTGACTTGTCATCAGATATCCTACATATGCTACATCTAGCTTTAAATCAGAATTCAAGTCACCATTATATACAAGCTCTAAAATGGACCATGATTTCAGCAACTGAAAGAACTTTAATGATAATACTATGACAATGTAAGAATTAGGCTTAGAAATAAAAGAAGATGATTTTTTGTACCTACACAGCAATGGTAATAGAGTGGTAGCACACCTTGAAATAGATAACACTGGCTCCTTAGATTTTCCTGCAACAAATCAGAACTTTCTAATCAGTTATATGTTTTTCCTATTGCATTTCCCATGGCTGTGACATGCTATAAAATATGGACAATGTCAAGACATTATTACATTCTGCTACACCATCTCTAAAGACATACAATCAACCAAAGTCCATTATAGAAAAGCTCAAGGATATAAAAGAACATATTTATAACTTAAAGAGTAAAAATCAAATATTAATGGATATAAAGGATATAGCAGAAACTCACTGCTATTTTGCTGGACAGATGATTAATTATTTGCAAAAGCAGCTAGATACAAAGAAGGAAAATGAAGAATAGCAACAAAATGCATAGAAAATCAACAGTAGTGCTCAAGTTAACATTAAAAAAGGGCTATGTGTTATAATGTACTTTATTTTTCTCTTCACTTTTCACATATTTGTAACACTACTTTAGCTCTTCACATTGTCACATCACATGACCCCTTTCACATCTTCACCATTTCACATTTTTACACTTCACACCTTCACATATCACAGGATCTAGACTGGTCTAGACCTTTACATTATTACCTTGTGTTTCTCTTATGTAGTTTTAGATTCTTGCTCTTTTATTGCTATTTGTCTGCTTACTGTAGCATAGTTTAGGGCAGATAGGCCAAATATAGTCTGTGTGCATACTGTAACCCTATATAAGGAGGCATATTCAAGCCTGGCAACTCCAGTCTTGTGCACTTGAGCTTCCAGCTTCAACAAGTCCACTTGACTCTTTTTGCTTTGTCTAGTTCTGGTACCTCTAGTTCAAAGGTACTTTTAGGTTTAGAATTAGCACATAGAAGGTGTGCTTCACTATGTGAAGCTACAACAACTTTGAGCACAAGAAAAGTCAAAGAAATAGCAGAAGGTTAAAGCTAAGGCCATAAGAGCAGTTAAAAAACAAGCATGCCATGAATATAGGATATATACTGGTCAAATTTTCACAGGCACTCTATTCAAGGCAAGAAAGAAGAAAGAATTTGAGAATTTGGCTACTGCTCTTGCATTTTCTGAGATTTAAAAGAAGAAAGATCTTTTTGCACAAATTACTGCTTACTTTGACAGGTTTCTACAACTAAAACTTGATAGCTGCTTCAAGGAGCTTTTCTTCTCTACAAAAGGTTGACAACATTCTCATGCAGATGATAATCTTTTAATTGGACCAACTACCCACTGGTATCATATAGGTATCCTCAATATACTTACATTAGCTGATATTAGTATCTCCAGTTTCAACAATAATTCCTTGAGTTACTTACAATTTCAGTCCCCTACTTTGTTCAATACTATACAGTGGCTCAAAAAACTGTCCCAATATGTGCATGTTTTGCACTAAATGCAATGGCTGTCAATAACTACTAATTATCATGCTAGGCTATGAGTGTATGAAATGCAGTACTTGCTTTGGCTTTCTATTGGTTCAATGATCAAAGCATTTGATTATGTTTTGGTAACATGGCAACCATATCAAAATGACAACTTATTGAAACAGTTTTTCAACTTTAAATAGGATATGGTATTTAGTACCTGGTATGACCTCCCTTGGCCTTGATAACTGCTTGAATCCTTCTAGGCATGCTTTCTATTCATTTTTGACACTCCTTCACAGAAATTCTTTCCCACTCTACCACCATTCTATCTTATAATTGATGAACTCCTGTAAATGCCCTTTTATAACCTGAAAGGCATTTTTTCAAATGATCTCAAGTATGTTCAATAGGATTAAGGTCTGGAGATTGAGCAGGCTAATCCAAAAGCTTGATATCTTGCTCCTTAAATCAGATTTGAGCTCTTCTAGTGATATTCTTGGGATCATTATCTTGCTGAAAGATAATTTCATCTGAAGAAACTCTAGAATTCTCTATGCTTTGCAACAATCCTTTCTCTAAAATTGCTACATACTATTCAGCATCTATTCTTTCCTTAACCTCACTCAAAACTCCCACACCATTCCATTCAATACAGCCCCATACCAGGAGTGATCCTCCTCCAAACTTGACTGTATCTTTGATCTCCTTAGAACTTATCCCCTCTCCTTTCTTTTTCCACACATATTCTTGTCCATCTGATTCAATCCTATTGATTTTAGTCTCATCTGACCAAATTACCCTCTTCTAGTCCTCCACTGTTATAGTACACTTTTCAATTTTTTGATCTCATGATCTTATCTTATCTTTACCACATGGTTATCTAATCTTTTATCTTATCTAGGCACATGACAGGTCACATGACAGATCTAGACCTAGGGCATAGGGTTAGCCTCATGTCTTCAGCCTGCATTTCATTTCCACTCTTTTTTTTGCTTCTCTTTTATTTTAAAAGCCTTACTTCTTTTCAGCCATTGACTATTCTCATAAGTGCTTCTCTTTTTTTTGATGGTGCCTCAGGGTCTGTGGGAATATTCCCATCAGAGTCTTGGTCCATGCATGATTCTGTACTATATAAATACTGTAGCCTTAGCATGTCTTAAGCCCAGTCTTAAGCACTTGTATAATCTAGTATAGTGTTTACTCATATACTCTTTTGCTTTTACTCTCACCAAAACTGACTTCAACATTGTTAGCCCTTGATTAGAGTTATATTATATACTTTATCCACAAGATCATAACATCCACAGTCCAATGCTGGTACTTCAGAGCAAAGGCTAACCTGCTTTTTCTATGGATAACAGAGAGAAGAGGTTTTTTCTTCTTCACCACAGCTTTTAGAAAAGCTTTCTTGAGAGTATTCCTGAGTTTGTGGGCAGACAGGAGTGCTAACAATAGAATTGATGAAATGAGTGGCCTAAACTGCATTACTGGCCTTTTCAGTAAGAATTTATTGAATAATAGCATGCTTGTTGGTAGGAGAAATTTTTAAAGAATGATTACCATGATGATTTTCCTACAGGAAAGATTAAGAGAGGCAAGAAAGATGTTTTATAATGGAGATAAGGGAATTTATTTGTAATGGTAGGATTTATATATGCTGCAGGCTAATTAGTGACATAATAGTGACATAATATATTACTTACCTAAGATATATAATCATTTTACAGCACTTCAGTGTCCAATATATGTAATGGGAATTCAAAGTCAAAATACTATCCCAATGAGTTGTTATTTTGATATGATTGCCATGTTACCACAATGTAACCAAATGCTTTGATCATTGGACCAATAGAAAGCCAAAGCAAGTACTGCATTTCATACACTCATAGCCTAGCATGATGATTAGTAGTTATTGACAGCCATTGCATTTAGTGCAAAACATGCAAATATTGGAACAGTTTTTTAAGCCACTATATAGAGTAACTCCAGATAGTCAAGACTTCCCAGTCTTGATCATCTTGTAGAAGTTAGCTCTTCTTAGAATCCTCTACTCTCTTTAGTCCAGAAGTTAGTAGTCTATTTTCCCAAGTCCTACACAGTCTATCTTTGAGTCCTTCTCAAGGATCCCCTTTTATATGTTCTCTCATCTAGCCTCTAGGGTTAGGTTTCCCTTTCATGTTCCTCCCTTAGTCCCAGTCTAGGTATAGCCTTAGAGGATTCTGAGTATTAACAGTTTAATAGCTTGTTCAGGTCCTAAGTCTGCACAGATTTAGCTTTAGCTTTTACTTGTATATCCTTGTAAATTGTGTCAACTTCTTGCTTCAAGATCTTTACTTTTGTCTGCTTTAGCATACTAACCTGTACAGAACTCTTGTGAAATGCCTTTTTAGCATTGCTGCTACTTCTGAGTAATGCCTGAGGGCACTAGACTTCTGAATGAACTCTTTGATTGTAGAGAAAACAGAACTAGGCAAGAGAATGTAGAGTTAAAAGAACTTGGAAAAGCCAAAGAAGCTCAAGTGTGCAAGACTGGGAAAATCCAGGCTGGTACCAGCCTTTTTATATATTGCTACAGAGTGCACACAGACCATGTAAAATGGACTGGCTCTAAAGTAATGTACAGTAAGCTAGCCAATGGCAGAAAGAGGACAGGGATCTAGAAATACATGTGTTTAACACAAGATATGACATCATAGTCTAGACCAGTCTAGATCATGTGTCATGTGAAGAAGTGAAATGGTAAAATGTGAAGAGGTAAAGAGGCAAAGAAGTCACATGATGTAACTTTGTAAAGAGTTAAAATAGTGTCAAAAGTAATAAAAATGAGAAGAAAGAAAATATGCATTATAATATCTTGCCTTTTAATGACATGCTGAGATCCTGGGTAGTTTAAGAACTTTCTGGATTGTTTTTATCAAGAACATACTCCACCAAACTCATAAGAAAGTAAAGATTCTTTTCTACTCATTAAAACTTTCTTATTTTCTCTGATTTCTTCTTCTTGACTTTCATTTTAAAAACTCCTGTTTCTGATTTCTTGTAAGCATTCTTGCTATTCCTTTCTACTTCACTAAGGCTTTTGTCTAGGAACTGCTCTGCTTCTTTAATAAGACTTTTTTCAGTGCCAAATAATCTTTTAAAATCTAAACATGTTCTTAATGTTATGAAGTGACACTCCAACACTAGAACCAGTCACATGACATCATGTGATCATGCACAAGACACTCCATTTTAAGCTTAACCCTAGTCTGTGGTCTAGTTCCTTTAAAAGTATTTATTATCCTTTTTCCCCAGTAGTGGTCATGTGACCATAAGTCACCTGACATGGATCTTCCCAGGATCTTCCCTGGAACTGCCCTCCATCTTATCTCCATGGATCTCATCTGAACCCAGATGCATCTATGGCAGATCTACAAATTGGATCTTATCTGTGGCAGAGATCTCTGTCCTCATGGTGCAAGCACCTCTGACCCTGCATTCATTTCATAGATACTTCTCTTCCATTCTCCCACATCTGCATGGTATCCTACCATACTCCTTAATATCTGCTTCATGTTTTCTCCTTATGTTCCTTATCTATTAAGTTTAGGGCATCCTCTGATTAGGTAATTCCTGTACTTAGTCAGCATGGTCTGTGCACCAGTCCTTGGAATATATATAGGCAAGGGTAGGCAAGCTGGGATTCCCCAGTCTTGCTCACTTGAGTCTGGTTTAGTCTTCTCTGGCTATACTTTACTCTCTATAAGTGATCCAACAGTTTTCTATTGGCTTAGGGACTGGCTTAGGCTTTTACTCTCATTCTCATCATGCCTAGTTCCTGGCCACTAGCACAAAAGCCAGATAGCAAGATAGGAGGCACTCTTCAAGAGTTAAGGTTAGGAAGGTCAATGCATCAGTAGTTGTATTTCACTTAAATCTCTGCAACTTCTTTTTTTATCAGTATAATCTTCAAAAGTAAATCTTGCATGATTTCATCTTCTAGCTTTATGTCAGCACTGAAAGAAACTTTCTTCTTTGATATTATCTCTGAAGAATCTTGTTTCATTGATAACTTTATCTTTATTACCTTTAAATTCTCTGATATGATCTTTTCATTATTTGTTGACTAAGATCTAACAACCTGTTTTGTCTGTAGCAACTCTGATACTGACTTACAACCCTTGTAGCCTGGCAAAGACACCTGCTTGCAACTATCTCTCTTATGTTCCTTGCAACCACATGCATAGTATCTGATTTTTTGTGGTCAATTCTTTGACATATAACTATTGTATTTACAGTTAAAATAGCTTGGGAAATTGACAGAAAGTTTTTTTTTTGCTGGCACACCTTGCATATGACTTCTTGCAGCTTTGAAACTTTCTTGAGTATTGTCTCTTATAAGACAATTTTTTCTTCAGCTATCAAAGAAGGCAGTACTCTATTAACCTTTCCTTACAACTCTGGATGACTTATATTCTTTGATAATGCAGGAACTACTGCCTCTTGTCTCATAACAGCCTTTATCTTATTTTTGTTGGCTTTTACCTTGAAAGCTCTAATCTGTTTCTCTAAATTAGCTTTTGATAAATCAGATGCATTAACTGGGCCTTTGACTTTTAACAATGCTGGATCTACAGCTCTTCTTATAGGTTTTGGTAATACAGATCCTGAAACTGTAGCCTTATTTTAAAAAGCAGCTTTTGATATTGCAGCTGTGCTAACTGCCTTAGCCTTTTGTTTTGGGGTTGTTAAGAACTCAACCCTAAACAAAGGCAACTGCCTTGAGGGATTCCCATACAAGCAGACCAGAAACAAGAGAATAAGGAAAATAGTGATGAATGCCTTAGACTGGAAAATACAGTCTATGACCTTGCCTTTATATTGCTAACCTAAGATGCATGGACCAGGCCATAAGGCCTATATAAGGTAGCTAATAATACTAAATAAGGGAAAGGCATAAGGAAAGCTATGCTTTCATAATATAAAAGGTCTAGGATAAGTATGCCTGACTTTGATAAGCTAGAGTAATAGAAAGGGGGTTAAAATGCAAAGCTAAATAGAAAAAGAAACCCAGCTTAGTGTAGAAATAAAGATAAATCTATAGCTAAGTAATGTTAGTTTATAACAGTGGTAATCTAAATCACAACCTTGTTTCTCTGAGAATAGACTTTTATTGCTGCAGTAATCTTAACTACAGTGATAAATAATAATAGAGGAGGATTTGGAATCAACAACATCTTTTTTAGCAACTTGACTCTTGATATAGTCTAGTCTTTATTAACTACAGAGCTAAACTTCTTTCCTAACTTTACTACTATTATGCCTTGTTTTCAAAAACTAAAGCAGCAAATGGTAATATCTGTTATGTACTGGCACTACTTAGCTAAAGGTTATTTTTCATTTTTACCCTAAGCTAAGTTCTCTTCTCTATTTGGTACTGCTTTAGCCCCTTTTCTTTATCTTATCTTATCAGGTACCATATCATGTATCAGATCTAGCCTGGCCTAGATCTTTCATTTTATTATAGCATAGCCTTTCTCTGATGTCATGGCCTAGCTCTCTGATATCATATCTTATCTTTGCCTTATTGTTACCCTGCTTTTTTTTACTATTTACTCCTTATCTGCCATTAATTCCTATTTAGTTCCCCTTTACTCTATTTTTTTATTTAACACTACTTTTGTATATCAGCTACCTCATATATATCTCATGGCCTGGTCCATGCACACTTTGTAGCAATATATAAAGGGCAGGGGCATAAACTGATTTCCCAGTTTAAAGCACTTGTTACTTGTTTCCTTGTGCTTTCTAGAGTGCCACTCTTTTGTCTCCATTGTGGATACTTCCCAAGGTTATTCCCTCTTGTTTTGGTCTGGATCCATAATAACATCATCTCTTGATATAAACTCTAATGGGATTAAGCTCTTCTATTTTCTTTAACTTGAAATTTCCCTAACTAGCTATGTTCTTTTAATCTACAATCAATCCAGTGGCAGTAACTTATGCTCTTCCTGCAACCAATTCAGCAGAGGATACCTATAACTAGACTTCTTTGTCAAATAAACTTCCAAGCTTCTCTAATATATAACTACAGTGACTTAAAAAATTGACCCAATATTCAGCACTTTTTCAATGTTTATAGAATAACTCCACAACAAGAACAAATAAAGCTAAAGTGTAAGTTGATAACTAATAGTAATTAATCAGGGCTATATGACAATACCTGGACTATATAATTTCAATCAAAATTGATTAAGATATGGATGATTTAAAACAGAGACTCATTAAGTTAATTATTTTGCTATATAACAGAAATGCAGAAACTGTGTATTTTAGTACTTTGTATGGCCTTTCTTGGCCTTGATCACTGCTTTCAACCTTCTGGGCATACTCTCAATCAAATTCTGATACACCTCTAATGAAATACTATTCCATACTTTCTTTACTCTCTCCCACAACTCCCAAACCCCTTTTGGTGTTCTTTTATATTTGGCCAGTTCCTTCTTGAGATAAACCCATTGATGTTCAATAGGACTGATATCTGGAGACTGTGAAGGCCAGTCCAGAAAAGAGATGTTGTTATCTTCTATCCATTTCTGGGTCTTTTTTGAAGTATGTTTTGGGTCATTATCCTGCTGAAAAATCATTTCCTCTTCAGAAATTCCACTTTTCTTCAGGCTAGGCAGCATGTGGTCCCCCAAAATGGACACATACTGATCAGCATTCATTCTTCCCTTAATCTCTGCAAGATTCTCTACTCCATTCCATTCCATATATCTCCATATCATAATGTTTCCACCTCCATGCTTGACTATTTCTTGCACCTCTCTCTGAATTAACCCCTTTCCCTCTTCTTTTCAGATTCACTGCCTTTCATCTGACCCAAACTGACATGTGTTCTTTGCATGAGGACTTCTGCTACTGCTGAACAAGAGTGGACTCATTCTAACTCTAACCCCATCTGAGGATGATTCTTCTACTGATGAGCTTTTGTGGCTAGTGGCTCTAACTAGGCATGGATAAAAGGAAAGAATGAGCCTAATCAAGACTGTGAAGGGACAAGCCCCAGCCAGGCCTTAAGAAAAAATGTTATAATTTTTATTCCATTTTCTTCATTTTTATCTTACTCTTGCAACTCTTCACATTGTCATATCACATAACCCTTTCACATCTTTACTATTTCATCTTTTCACCTTTTTGTTTTTCACATCTTCACTTTATCACAAGTCTAGGCTGGTCTAAATCTTGACATCATTTGCCTCATGTTTACCTCATATATTTCTAGGTCTCTACTTCTTTTCTGCCATTGATTGGCTTACTGTACTATAGTTTAGGGCCAGTCCATTGTACATAATCTGTGCACATTTCTGTAGCATATATAAAAAAGAGGTGCAAGCCTGGTTAACCCCAGTCTTGTGCACTTAAGCTCTCTGCTTTCACAAGTCCAAGTTTCTTGCCTTTATTCTCTTTATCTTTGCCTAGTTCTGTTGGCTCTAGTCCAAAGCCTTCATCAGTAGCAGTAGTTGAGTGCCCTCAGGCCTTAGAAAGATCTCATCAGATGTTCACATTCAGAAGATGTCTTAGAGAATCCTCAAAAGCTTACTTATGAAAGCCCAGAGCTCAAGTAATAAAGACTGGAGAGCCAGCCCTTTATACTCTTACCCTTATATATTATCTAAGGACTACTGCTGACTAATACATGAGCTACTAATCAGGAAATGCCCTAAACCCTGGGCTAATAGATAAGAACAGGAATAAGGTAAAAGCATGATATGGAAATAAAAGAATGCTATCAAAGAGCAGGTACAGATATAAAGGGGAATGGAAGAAAAGGCATAGCCTTGGAATGAAAGTGCAGAATCAAAGGTGCTTGTACCATAAGGACAGCAATTTCTGCCACAAATGAGATCTAATCTAGAGATCTGCCACAGATATATCTAGAGTCCAGATTCAGATCCAGATCAGATCAGATCCATGGAGATTAGATGGATGGCAGTTCCCAGAAAAATCCAGGGAAGATTTATGTCAGGTAACTAACTGTCACATAACCACTGCTGGGAAAAAGGATAATAAATACTCTTAAAGGATTGGAATCACAGACTAGGGTTAAGCTGAAAAAGGAGTATCTTGTGCATAATCACATGATGTCACATGACTGGTTCTAGTGTAGAAAGTGTTACTTTATAACACAAACCTGTTGGTTTTAGTCTTATCTGACCAAACTACTCTTTTCTAATTCTCCATAGTCCACTTTCTGTACTTTAAAGCAAAGGCCAACCTTTTCTGCCTATGCCTTGTACTAAGCAAGGGCTTTTTCTTCTTTATCATAGCTTTAAATAAATGTTTCTTGAAAATATTTCTAATAGTTTAAAAGGTAACTGGATGGAAAATGATGGTGTTGATATTGTTGATAGCCTGAATAGCATTGGCAGCCCTGCCAGTTCTGATTTGTAAGCAAATAGAATGTTGGTCTATAGAAAAAAGCTTGAAGAAATAATCAGAAGAGAGCATTTGGCAATTAAAAAGGATATTATGAAGAGTTCTGATGACAGTAGACTTGCCAAGACCAGTTTGCTAGGCAATAGAGTGAGTGGAATAGCCATGAGAAGCCAAAAAAAGAATAATTTCCTTTTAAGTAGAAAAAATGAAATATATAGTAAATTATAAAGTTATAAAGGCATTGGATGTGGTTATATAGCACTGGATGCACTGCCCTGTGGCTATTAAACACTGCCTAATAGACTGTGTGCATTTCCCCAGGCTGTGTGCATTGCCATTAGGCTGTTTATGCATTTCTGTTGTATAGCAAAATAATTAACTCAATAAGTCCCTGTTTTAAATTATCCATATCTTGATCCATTTTAATCAGAATTGTATAATTCTGGTATTACCATGTAGCCCTGATCAACTACTATTAGTCATCAACTTACACCTTAGCTTTATTTGTTCTTGTTGTGGAGTTATTCTATAAACACTGAAAAAGTGCTGAATATTGGGTCAATTTTTTGAGTCACCATAGTAATAGGCTGGTGAAAAAAACTGTCATGAATAATGAAGGATCTGTCATGGTTTGGGGCTGTATGACTTGAAAGGGGTTGACTATGCTGCCAAGATAGATGGTAGGATAAATAGTAATCTTTACCTTTAAATTTTAAAGAATAAACTGCTGCAAACCATGTAGTATTATGATCTTAATTCTTCTGATATTATCTTTTAGCAGAACAATAACCTCAAGCATACCTGCAAAAAAATCAAGAAGTGGCTAGAGAAGTAGGATTTTATAACTATAATATAGCCTGCACAATCTCCTGACCTTAACCCCATTGAATATCTCTGGTGATACCTCAAGAGAAGGCTTGCTAAGTATAAACCCCCCCTTAAAGGTATAGAGAAGTTATGGAATAGAATTTAGGTGGAGTTGTTATAAAACATTTTGATGTACTCTGGGGGTACTCTGGATAACTCCAGAGTGGATGGGGCTTGGCTTTACCTTATGTGGTATGCCCTTATGCTAGTACTGAGTGCCCTGATTTACAGAGGGGTCAGAAACTATCAGAGGTCCAGGATTGGCCATAGGACTTTTTCCCAACAAGAGGCATGATGTCAAGTCATGGAGTAAGTTGAGGGACTTTAGAGTAGAGTACAACATCAAGTTATGAGGCAGAAGGAGTCTGGGGGGGAATCATAATATTGTATTATGGTTGATATTCAAACTGAAGTACAAGATACAGAACTCCAGTATTTATACCTCAGGGAGGCAGATTATCTAAGGAGGAAATGGAGATATGAAAGGAGTTGTCTCATAAGCAAAGCAGGTGCCAATGCATCCTGGATACAAATGGAGATGTCAGAGGAGACAATGTTAAATAATGTCAAACTAAAACTAAGTAATGACAGGGAGAAGTGTGGCACAAAGGAACAGGAATAGAAAGTGAGGTCAGAGGAACAATGAAGTTGTATCAGAATGATATGGAGTTAGCATAGGTAAAGTTGTAATCAATCATTAGGTAGGAAAAGACAGAGGTAAAGAAAACTAGGAAACATGCAGCTTAAAGTGTAAAAGCAACTGGAGTTGCATCAGAGACATAGCAGAGTTGACCTGTTGGCATGGGATGTGACAGGAGTAAAAGAAGATACCAGTTGCAAAGTGTCAGAAATTGATTGAAAGCATACCTAGAAGGATTCAGGCAGTGCTCAAGGCAAAGGGGGGGCTATACCAAGCACTAATAATACCCTTTTAATCAAAAGTATATAAACTGGCCCAATGAGGTCCTCATTTTAAAATGATCATATCTTCACTGCCTCTGGTCCAAATCACATGGTCAAAGGACCGTTTGGTAGCCAAGGATCCCTACTATATTTCAATCCACCAACACTAAGCGGGATTCCCACATGGTAGTGCAGGACACTTCAAACTCTCCATTAGAGCCAAACATTGGACTGGTTTTTGGAGTCACTGTATCTCCACAGCCACTGGACCAATGAACCAGGGACCAATTTGTAGCTAGGAGTGTGTACTTCCTCTTATGTCACTAAAGCTAAGCGATATTCCCGCGGGTGTTGGTGGTGTGCTTCATGCACCACATTAAAGTTAGACATTGCAATGGTTTTGGAAGTCACTGTATAATGTTATAGGAAACCCTTATATACTAAGTAACTATCTCCAGGTGTCACCTTTTGAATTCATAAGCACAATCACTTGCATCTGGAGGTCAGAGACCCTATCTATTTCAACATCTCATGATATAACTTCAAGCTGCAAGCACATTCTCATCTAAATAATCCTCAAGTTTTTGTCCTGGGCTAGAGTACTTAAAGAACTATCTCTGACCATTTTTTCAAGTCTGTAGATCAATAGAAAAGTGATATTTTAAATGGTTTTAGAATGTTTGCATTGCACAGGCAGGTTGCACTAAAGAGGTAATGATACTATCACCTCACGGCCATGCCCACACTGGTAGTTAAATTCAGCCGACCGGGCGCACTCGTGGCTGCGCGAATCCGACATACCGTATGTTCGGCTTGTACTCTAACAAAAGGTTTACAACCGGTCTCACAGATGGGAATGAATTCAAAGAACATTTCCGTGATCAGACACGGCCAGCGACGCGACGGGCGTGTCCGTCATCTCGACATGTTGACCAACCACCTCGCCTCGCTGGCCACGCCCACCCCATACTCTGCCGCCATCTCTCATCCCTTCCTTACCGCCGCCGCCTCACTCTCCCTCCCTGCCCCTCGTCTCGCTCTCTACCTCTACCAAGACCGCATTTACGCCGCCCAAGCCTACCCTCGCTTCATCGCTCAGCTCATTTCCAAGATCCCACTCGACAACCCTAATTCCACTGAGCTTGCAACGCGTACCCTCATCTTGCTCGTCGGATGCCTTACCAACATTGTCAGTGAAGTCGCCTTTTTCGACAGTATCGCGCGCACGTACGATATCCCTCTCGACCTTGGCTACTGGCGCGAACGCAAACCTACGCGGGACTACACTGCTGAAATGGCAAAGATCGGCGCGTTGGCTTCCCTGGAGGACGGTCTCGTATTTTTATGGGCGATGGAAAAGGTGCGCAACATCAATCGTGGTGTTTTTTGCTTACTGAGATCGCCAGCAGGTCTACTTGGATGCGTGGTCCAATGTCTACAACGCCCTCCCCGAGCCATCCCTATCACGCGCACAAGCTGACATCACAACCAAGGCGATCAGAGATCTATCTTATAACTGGTCCAACGCCAACCCCGACTTTGTGCAATTCGTACAAAGTATTGGTGATCTTGTGGATAGCCACTTTACCCCCGCTATGGCGGGTCAGTCGATGTCTGGGCAGAACGGATCAGAGCCACTTTCTCGTGCAGAGACGATATGGGCACGCGTCGTCGAGCTAGAAGCTGAATTTTGGCCCAATGAAGGCGAAGAGGACACGTTCCGTGTGAGCAAGTAGAGAAGAACTAATAGTATTCTGGAAGATCCCCACACTTGCGACCAATGCTGAAGTCACGAACGCGAAACGACAATCAGAACAACTTGCAAAGGGGGTGTGTTCGATGTGCGGGTGCAGCAGCTGCCTGAGAGAATAGTCAGTGTCAGGGATTCACTTGTACTGTAGCGTGTTCCAGATCTGATATCAGATATCTTCACAGTCCTGGGGCGGGTGCTAGTCTGCACTGGCTGAGTATCTCGGAGCTGTTTCCTGATTCTGGACGCTTTGATCGTCTCAGTACTATGGAACAACTGATGAAACGACTACCTTGCGTTCCCTTGTTTAACCCATGCGATTTCGGATTATCGGTATGTCCCATGAATGGGCTGAGCGAGGTCCTCTGCTGAATCAGGCTAGATTGACCCTTCCTCAGCGGACACAAAGGCGGATTGGTTACCAAACCACCACATCCCACTGACACGCAGAAGAGTAACATTGCGTATTCGGGTCCTCAGGAGGCGCCACATCTGTTGGCTGCCAGCATCACTCTCTAGAACTCAGCCCATCGACTCTTCCCCAACGATCTTGATAGAGCCATCTCTTCCTCTACCTTACCTACCACATCCTAATCTATGTCTAACCTCAAATTCGCCTCAGAACTCAATGAAAAGTATCCCGACCGGATTCTTTTGATGTATACCCCCGCGCAGACGAGTTCAAGTTTAGTCCAGGAACGACTGGACACCTTGGCGTGAACATGATCTCGCAGTGCGTTGTCGTACCCGCACAAACCACGCTGACGGGCTGCAGCCTGTTCCAGGCGGGAACGAGTTGGCCATTCACCTGACTGTGTCGTCAGTGCTTCCGACTTGTACGAACAACCCCACCACTATTCACATGGAGCAATTCCACATCACAGTACCTCCGTTACGATCCAGAAGACGATCGATGCTTATGGTGTATCGACCATCAGCGCCCACTTCCAGTGTGGGGGCGAGCGGACTACCTGAAAGCCTTGACTGAAGAATTTGCAGTCTTTGGTGGAGCTTAACGTGAGCGTAACGCACTGCATCCAGGAATTTGAATTTCTTGGGGGGAAAGTGAAGGTCATCTGGGTGGGGAGAAGACTTTCCTCGGGTGATCATGGACAAGCAGATGAATTTTCCATATGGAATTGAAGTGCTCTTTGGGTTCCACCTATCGCGTTTGTTTCTGGCCCTGCATCTTCACTCGACTTGGTTAGTGTACCTGTACGTGGTGTGGATAGTTGTCTAATCAAAGGGTCCTTTAGTCTAGATTGTAAGGACTGTTTGAGGAACGCAAGGGCATCACTCGCGGTGAGGGTTTGGGGTGGTTTAGTGGATTCGAAACGATGGGGAGGTTATTAACTCGAGGGCAGAAAACTTGTGGCCCGGACTCTGCTGACGGTCGATGAGGCCCTCGAGGAACCAGTCACGGTGACAATGTGTCGGTAGCAGGCTCCATCCGAGTGTCATAAGTATCTCGGGTCACTTGTTGAGGAGCCAGCTATCCTCGATGTTTGCCGTCGCCAGCGATCACGCGCACGCTCCAACCCGTGATCTGCAATTGTGTAGAACCCATTGCTGGGTCGTGGAGAAGAGAGGCTCTCCCCGTGTCATCTGGGGTCATTCAACGGGATGAGGACACAAGTCTACGCTCGCCCATTCCTTGAGGACGATATCCCGGGTAGTATCAACGTATTGTTGAAGACGCCGTACTTTTAATCGGATCAAGTTCTAACAAGCACAGCGAACGACAATGCACATCTCCTCCCTGTGTCACTCACGTTCGTCATGGCGTAGCCAGGGAAGAAGCAGTGCGACATAATGTATAGCATACTTTCTAACACATGAAGAGCATGATATACGCGACTGACCATAGTCATCCTCATGCCGATGGAAGAAAGGCACCAGGACCATTTCAGAGTTTGCCGAGAGAGGGTGCATTGGGATTCAGGCCCGCGGCCTTGGCACGTTTGCGGAACATCTGGGTAGATTTGTAGCCACGAATGCCACCACCCCACTGACGACGTTGTTCCTCATACTTGTCAGAGCTGCAGGGAAGAAAATGCCGTCAGGTCATACAGATTACAAGTGCATGTCGGAACTCACAAGTTGGCCTTGGCAGCACTAATAAGCGTAGCAAGCTCACGCTGGTCCTCGCTCTTGACGTCCTGGAGGGCCAAGACAGAAGCCGTCTTCTTGTGGACGACTGTGCCGAGACGAGCCTTGCCCTTGACAATCACATAAGGGATACCCATCTTGCGACAGAGCGCAGGGAGGAAGACAACGAGTTCAATGGGGTCGACATCATGTGCAATGACGACGAGAGAAGCCTTCTTGTTTTCAATGAGGGCAACAATATGGTTGAGACCATACTTGACGAACAGAGGCTTCTTGTCCCTGGTTGCTTCCTTTTGCTCGGCGGTAGCCTTGGCGATGGTTTCCAGACGTTCTTTCTTCTCAGCCTTGGTCTCGGGACGGTATCTACACGACAGATGAGATGCGTCAGGTCCTGTCGAGATGTGAACCTACTTGTTCAAAAGCTTGAACAGCTGGGTGGCCGTGTTCTTGTCCAAGGTGTGCGAGAACTGCGCAATGGCAGGAGGTACCTTGAGACGTTGGCTAAGGATGATTTTTTGGCGTTGGAGACGAATGTATTCGGGCCACTTGACGAAGCGAGTCAAATCGGTCTTGGGACGAATGTCCTGACCTGTAACGCCAGTCAACGATTTGTCCTGCCATAGGTAGGAACAACATACCAATACCAAAGTTACGTGGCTTCGACTCGAAGAGGGGATTCTTCGTGGACTTGGCAGCCTTGTTGGCAGAGCCAGGTGCAGGGGCGGGTTTCTTGCCTGAGCCGGGTTTGGACTTGGGGGGCTGGTCATTGAGACGAGAACAGTCAGTCGCACGTTCATCACAAGGACGGACGAAAGCGATTGCCACTGTGTCTCGGAGCTCTAGCACTCTGCTCATATTCGAGCGAGTCCAGCAATTACGGGAGCGTCCTCGTTATGAAACTCTGCTTCCGTGGGCACGTACATGCGTTGCTGAACCGACTGTGGGCAGGCTTGGTTAGAAGCATCGTAGCGCCATCCGACATGTGCACTTGCCATCCACCTTGCAGGGATTGCGTGTTCATGGATGTGTCGGTGCCAGGAAACTCCGAGACACGGTTTTAAGCGACCTGTGTCGACTCACCATCTTGTCGTTTGCCTTGAGACTGGTGCGAGGTCTTGAGGGAGACGGCAGGCGATAGAATTCGTTAACCCTCACTCATATGTGTGTATTTTACACTCCGCTCGGATTCAGCCGAGAGCACCATCCCTAGAAGATGATCCCATCCCGGTCCTTGTACCCGGATTGGGCCCCTACAGATGCTTTTGTCTGCTCTCTTCCGACGCGTCCCCCGTGGGCCCCGTCCCTTCTCCGCCGCACGCCCTCCTCCCCCATCTCGTCCCAGTGTCCTCCGCACCTTCCTCCTTGCCAGTACGCTCTCTCTCGGCGCTTACACAGCCGGCGCGCTGTTCCCGCACCCCTACCTCACCTTCATCGCTCCTCGTCCCGCACCTGGCCCACCCGCTGATCCTGACTCTCCTGACTCCCTCGCTTACACTGCTGACCTCGAACGCAGCCTCCAATCACTGCCGCTCCTCCAATCACTCCGCACTGCTCCCGACGCCGGCGGCTGGTATGAGGTCCGTCCCTACCAACATTTTCCAGAGGAACGACGGGTGAACAATCTTTCCGCGGGGGCGTTGAGAGGACCAGGCAAGTTAGCATTGATGCCGATGGTAAGAGCAAGATGGGACGAGACCGAGTCGGTGGTGATTGTGCATGTCGGGAGGGGATTGTGTGGACATGACGGGATCGTTCATGGAGGGTTGCTCGCGACACTTTTGGACGAGTGTTTGGCCAGAACGGTGGGTGGGATGGAGGTTTTACTTGTTGATTTTTTTTGAATGTCAATTGGTAGGCGATCAATAATTTGCCTGACAAGATTGGTGTCACTGCGAAACTGTCGATTAGTTATAGGGCCCCAACCTTTGCCGACCAGGTAGGAGCGCCACGTCACGGTCCAGCCTTTCCTCTTTCAAATCCATTTCGATAGTTCATCGTGATCAAGGTTCGTCTAGATGAGAAGAGCGGTCGCAAGGCCAACGTCTCTGGACGTGTTGAAGACCTTAAAGGGAACCTCCTTGTTGAAGCCAAGTAAGTGCACTTCTACCCTCTTTGGGGAACACGTGCTCAATGGAATCGCTCAAGCGCTACGTTCGTACAACCAAAGCACTCAAAAATGCTCAGTAACTCCATCATTAAGAAAGCAATGGGTGAGCCAGAGCCCAGGAAGAAGGACCCAGTTTTGTTGGCCGACGGTATCCCTCCGCCCGCTGCTAAAACGTAGATTTGTGAGGGTCGTGACTTTTGAGGGGGACTGACCTTTCCACTTGCCCACACCATAGGGAACGCAGAATGCGCTATATCAGAGCTCTGGATTTACCACACGCGTTGAAATACCCTTGATCTAATCCATATTTTTAGATGATACTGCATAGACTATATCTTGGCGAAGTAACACGTCTTTACTAGCTTTGCATACATCTGGAGAGATGTTGTGAAACAAGGGCTCCACTTCAAGTCATTCGAGAGCTTCGAATTCCATGAATCTAGATTAGGCCCAATGAACGACACGCCATCAAGTGCTGTAAGTATCGAAGTGCGGTCTCCCATAGCGAGTTCCGTCTCTGGATAAGGGTAAGCAACGACCTTAACATACTCCCATCAGCCAGCAAATTGCGGTCACAAGCCACCGCTCGGGAGTCATGTAAAGTTGATGGATTGTGATGGTGTCGACCTTGACATGTCTCCAAAAGGGGACAAACTTACGGGACATTGGACTACCGTCGATTACTACCACGACGGTTCGATCTTTCACGGGGTCGTGCCAGGTTGGATAAACCCCCGGAATTCTTGCAGCCATCACCACCATCCCACCTGCCATAGTCGTGGAACGCCTTCTTTCGCATTCACCATCGCTATGCACGCTTTTTTATCAAATATCGTTACCGACTGTTCTGCTGCCTCTCTGTGCTCTTCTCTCCAGCCCTTTACGACACGACTCAACATAAACGAGGTCGTAGTGACCGGAGAGCGGGCAGAGGTTTGGGTGAGGGTCTCGAGGTGGGCGACAGATGTAGTGGTGCCTTGGGTGCTTTCTTTTAAGCCTGCTGAGTCCGAGAAGGAAACGATGGACTCAGACTCAGACAAGGGGACGGCAGCGGTAGGTTAACGCCGTACTGTTGGTGCTCTGTCGTGCACCTAAGCACGTCGCTGGACATCTGCGATCCGTTTTTCTGCGATGAAGTTGAGCAGAGACGGCCGTTTCACTAAATTCTTGGGTTTCGTATGGCATCATGTCCGCGTTTTATACTTTTGGAATTTTTTTCTAACCCGCCTACTCCATATTGTAACGCGCACCACTCTCGTCTCCCTGGCGGCACTCATCATATCCTAGCTACGGTATGTATAGAGAGGTTGCCTTCCCTCCTGTACATCTTTTCCCCCGAACCCCGTGCCTTTGCCCTGTTTCATTTCTGAGTGTTTCCACCTCGCGGTGGTTTCCACTTTTTTTTGAACCGTTATCTGCTGTCAAAGCCTCCCTCTTCCGCTGTACTGTTGCTGTCTCCGACCCATACTGTTTGACGTGACCCGTGCCGTACTGCCACTCTGTCTAACCGAATTACTCGCTCTCAGCATCGCCGGGCACTTGCTCCTGCCGTTCCCTCCCCACGCTGTCCCCCCACGTACTGATTCAAACGAGAGCTCGTCGTCATCTGACTTACCTGCCTGTCGCCCGCTCCCGACCATGACTGTCAAGGGACGTTTCGAACAATCCGCCGCCCACAAAGCTCCTATTACACGGCAGGCGATCTCACCCTAGAGGCGCTACGTAGCTGGGAAATTGGCTGCCGGTCCTACTTACATATAAAATCTATTGAAGCTGCCATGCAGGTGCCCACCACTGCTTTGAACCTTCAGGATCCCCATATCCAAGACTGGTATTTGAATGATGTGGATCGTCCCAACACCCTCACCCTCGACGCCTTCCTTGCTGAGGTCCGTACTGCCTGGCTCCCTTCGGATTTGGCCGATACTCATGCCAAGGCACATCTTCCTTTCGCTTCTGGGCCACTCAGGTACAGACATAAAATATCATCTTGCGTAGTACCACTTCCCATCTCGATGATCGAGTGCTACATTTCCACTTAGAGGCGCACATTCATCCAGTCCTCTTTCGCAAGTATCGGATCTCTGAGTATGCGATGGAGCATGTCTTTTGCTCTCCTGGATGATCAACACGCATTTGATGCTCAGACTCTTGCTGCCGCAATTGAAGAACGCCAATCCCATTTCCATCGTACTGCCACCAAGGGCTCTGCTTCGACGGGTTCAAAGGGATCTGATGGCGCCTCTGCTAGTGCTCGGCTTCCAGCACTCACCACTGACGAACGAAAGCTTCTCATGGACAATGATAGCTGTTTCAAGTGTCGCCGACCCTTTCAGACTCACCGCTCCAAGGACTGTCCTCACGGATTCCCGAATGCCCCAACGTATAACCCACTTACGCCCGCTTTGCTCCTTTGTTCCAAGCCTGACCAATCCAAAGCAATCGCCGCTGTAGTCATGCCGTCTGCAGTCCTTGATGATACCGCCGACAGTGCTGATAAGTGGAAACTACTGCGAGGTGGAAACGCTCAGAAACGGAACAGGGCAAAGGCATGGCATTTCTGGGGAAAAAGATGTATAGGGGAAGGAGGGCAGCCTCTCTATATATACCGTAGCTAGAATATGACATATGCGTGTGTGGCTCGAATCCTGGAATCCATGACGTGTGCGGTCCATGATGAGCGCCGTCAGGGAGCCGAGGGTGGTGTGCGTTACACATATACTGCGCTCGTTCGATGAAGCCTTTTGATGTGATCCTATGACACAGTGAGACCACTTCCTCGCTCGAGTTCCACTGACTCCGCTGAATCGTTCACACTTTGGGCTTTCCTCAGCAAATGCAATGGATTCACGGTCGCGTAGGTCGTGTAGAGTGCTTTGTGTGGTGTGGTCCCAGGTATCGTTTATTACCCACTGTGTACTTGTTCCCCTCTGGCTCGCATGTTCTTTAGACAGCTATCTTGTCTTGAGCTGTGCTAGATAACTGACGTCATTCAATGCAAGCGTTTTCACGCACTTTTGATGCATTCTACGACATCTTCAGTCGGTCCCTGGTGTCCCTGTCGCCCGTCTATCAGATCGGGCACAAAGTTATGGTCTGCCTGAGGGCAGACGACACTACTAGTGTCGCGCAGATAACACAAGCACATCCGTGCAGAAGGAGCTTATAGCGTCGTTGATTTTGATCACTGCTGCTTGAATATATTTTTTATAGTTCATGACCATGAACGTACGTACGTACGTTCTCCATACACACAACCATTTCCTGATAGACTACTCTGACTTCAGCCTGCTGCAATAATAGTAATATGTGTTGATAGAGACATCTGTCTGTAATCATAGGTAGCTGTGATCACGATCACCACAAAGCTCAGCAAGCATTTTTCTTATACCAGCCGCTTGCCAGTAACATCCAGCACCCCGAGACTGATGGCAGCTGGGGGAAAGGCTGCGAAACCCGTCGCCCACCACTCGTCACAAGCTCTGTCTGGATCTGCATCGTGTTACCGTGCTTGAGCTGGTTGTTGGGTGACATTATTGACCCTAGGAAGGCCCGAGGACTCTTCGGAAAAAAAAGCTGCTTGATACGCCCACCAGTCCCAGTCCTCCTTACCTACGGGACACATGGGGTGGGTTCCTCGCCGTCATTCAGCTGCTCAGGACATGTCTAGTGAAGACGGAGACTTCAAATGGAAGGACCTGATGAAGAAGCTCGAAATAGGATGTGTGCTTTTTCGTAATGATGCTAAAAGGTTGTCACAGACGCTTGTCGTACAATGGATGTCGCGTTCGCACTCCTCGGTTATATCAGATGGTACAGTCCGTGGCCACCCACCTAATTTTTCGAATCATGACTACGTTTAAATCCCTAACCCCACATGTCTCTACTGTCAGGTTAACGAACATCGATCTCGCTGTATTGCAGCGCTATTCAACGCTATAGATCACCCAGTGTTTGAATATTATTTCATGCACATATTACAGGTATAACATAACACGTACGATCGATCAGTCCACGATGGTCACTGGCACCCGGGAGGCACACGTACCCCACCAATCCGCGCCCAGAACATATCCTCCTTTAACTTTACTAATTCCTTCCACGTACGCTCCTCCCACGTCGCATCGCTTACAAAACCTTCGCCCTCGGTGCTCGACGATTGTTTCGTGCTCGTGGTGTCCATCGACGCACGACCTTCACCCTCCGAGGTCCATGGGAGAAGTGAGTCCGGGACGACGGTCGCAGACGTACCATTCACCATTCCCTCTATACCATGTTCCGTATTGGTATTGCCCACCCTGATATCTTTGGCGGGTTCCGGACTGGTTTCCATCGTGAAGGTCGGTACAGGCGTAGCCTGAGGCACCTGTGCTTCTCTAACCACATCGGTTTCCGCTTCCCTCTGCCCCTCGCCATCGTTGCTCTTCGTTTCCGCTGGGGCCCCTACCTCGCCTACCTTGTGTCCATCCGCTTCAGGGACGAGATCAGCAGAGATGGCGGTAACAACAGGTGACGACCCTTCCTTGCCCCCTTCCTCGGGAACCTTGGGGGCCCCCGATGTCGGAGGCGGTAGAACGGACCGTCTGGCGGCCGCACGCCTCGGTAGCGGCGGAGCACCCAGTCCGGTTGCCGGAGTCGGTGATGCTTGCCTCGATGAAGGCAACGCCATCTGCATCGACTTTTTCCCTCGAATCTGCGATGAAAGTGTATGTCCAGGTGATGGGGATGTGGCACGCGCGATTGTAGGTGAGGGTGATCCCATGCGTGAACGGCTGACAGCAGGACTAGTAGGACGTGAAGGGGGCGATGCAGGAGAGGAGAGACGAGAATGAGAATGAGAACGGGAGACGGGGGATGCCGCACGCGAGATTGGATCCGATGTCGTAGGTGTCGTGGGGAGTGGAATGGTGTGTGGCGAAGGTGGTGGTAGAGGATATTGAATGGGATGCACATTTGGCTCAGCAGCAACAAATTGCGACATCGTAGTCTGTGGTACGGAACTCTCGGATTTCGGTGCAGCAGAGGTAATTTCACCGACGGGTATTGAGGAGTCAGCTGCACTGTCATCTGGCTTGTCTAGCTCGATGTGACTGTTCGTCTTGATCTCTTGAGCATCAGTCCCGCTCTGTATACTGGGTAGGGGAATAACTGCATCCGCTATGGCCCTGCCACGAATGACGTTGCGCTTTGGCAGTGGTGGCGGGCCTTGCGCACTTGTCCGGGAGGTGGGGGATTCAGCGTGCTGATGGGGGGCAGAAGGGTGCGATGGAGGAATAGGTAACCTCTTCGTGCCATCCTTCTCCGTCTCCTTTTCTTTATCTTTGGAATTCTCTCCACCTTCCTTGCCCCAGCTGACAGCTCTCTCTCCTAACGCACTGGCCATCTCCCAAAGCCTCCTTCGCCGTGGAGGAACAGGAGGCTTCTCAGAAGCTGAAGAAAAAGTCGTGCTACCTGGGGACCGATTGCCCGCACCAGAGGTAGTCAATAGTGAGTGGTTCTCCTGGGCGTCGTGATTGACACTAGGCCTAGAAAGCTGAGTAACTTCCTCTTCCCATATCCGTTCCACGATCCCAACCCGCACAAATGCCCATAGTGAACACGTACTTCGAAGCCTTGTTAGGCAATAATTTGACGTACACAGGGGATACGGCGAATTTTGTGTCTGTGCCTGAAGTATGCGGGACGGCGGTATAGAATTGAGAGGTCGGGAGGAAGCACCAACGACAGACGTGGATGCAGAAGAAGTATGTACAGGCATAAGAGCGGGTGGTGTAGTAGGTGCGGTAGGAGTGGCGAGACGGAATATGTATACCTGTCCAGGAGGTTCGCGCTCTGCCAGATGTGATGCGCCACCAGTGGTGTGGTTCTGCGTAGAACCAAGTGCAAGGGGATATTTGAACCACGACCCTCCATTCGTGTTGTGGGAGCGCGAAACGGGTGACGTGGATGGTAACCGTGCAATGAGGGTTCCACAGAGAGCACAGGACAAAGAAGAGGTTGGCATCAGCTGAGGATGTTGATGTAGTTCGTATGCAAGGTTTGAGAAAGCGACAGGCTCCACCGTCAACATCCCGGTGTGAATTGCAGCCAGGACTGAGCGACGAGACAACCAATTCAGGGAAGGAGCAAGGTCAAGCCGTACTGTGGGTTCACTACGTACATGGCATCAGGTCAGCCGGAGAAGAGTGGGTTGAATCACGTACGAATCCTCGGTAAGCAGACGCGCAACGAACGGCTGGCTTAAAAGCGTCGATATGATAGGGGGAGTCGGCAGTGATGCCCTCAGCCCCCTCAGGTGCGCAACAAACGCAATGAATTCAGTATAGGGGGTGTGCAAAGTCATGAATCGGATTCTGGGCACCTCCGCGACACGTGAATCATCACGTTCGACCCACTTGCCCTTACCCGCGGAAAGCTTTACCTCCTGTGCCTCTCGTTCAGCCGTCTCTTTTTCGGCTTGGAGAGCCTGCATCTGGACTTGCATATCCTTGACAGCATCTTCCGCAATCTTGAGGGCCTGCTCTGCATCCTGCACCTTTCGCTCACTTTTGGCTTGGCCGAGCCGGGCTTCCGCGACCATGGTGTTTGCTTGATCAAAGAGGCTCGCACTGAGGTCGTCGAGGTCTTTTTCAATGTCACGACGTGCAGTTTCCGCCTGACCACGCTGAGCAGCCTCCTCTGTCGCACGTTCCATCAGTCTGTTTAGCTCCGCCGTGACATGCGCCTTTTCTACGAGTAGGCCCGTATTCAAAGCAGCCAGATGATGACTCCGCTCCAACTCGAGAGAGGAAATAGTAACCGAGGCCTTCCGCAGGGATGAGGAAGCATCGTGCAGTTGATCCTCGAGGTTGGACACTCGGTCGTACGAAGCGACGAGCTTGCTGTTGAGCTGTGTGACTTGCGAGAATAAGTCTGTTACTTGTCCGCGCAAAGACGCAATGATCTGTGCTTGAGCTTCGGAGGTGACCTCATCGTTCCCATCGTCTGCGGTTTCACTGTCAAAAGCGATGGTGAGTACGTCGGTGGCACCGACAAATGTCGCACCTTCTTGGAGTTGTTTCTGGTTCCACCATTGATGGTCGTAATGAGACAAAAGTCGAGAGTCCTACACCGAAAATAGACGTTTAAACTTTACATAACCGGGGGTGACCGACCCGTGATGCTAGCTTACTAGTGCTACACCACTTCAACGAAGTTTCTGGAGGTACACTGGGCAAGAGATTGCTCCCAAAGATACATCCCTACATCCCCCTTCCTTGCTATACATCGCGCATCACGCCCGTCCGATCCAAGCGTCATGCCGTACCACCAACTCCTTTACAATCTCCTCCTCAATCTCTTTATGTGGTGCAGACGGCGATGGGTCAATCTCAATCCATGTATCTTCGTATTCAAGACCGTTTGGACCAAGTTTCTCGTTAGGTGAGGACAATTTTGGGGATATCAACACCACGCGATGTTTTCGATGATGCAAGTCGTTTCCAATGACCACCTGATGCCTATATCGCTCGAGCGCCTGACGCGCTTTGGGTATGAGCAGTGCTTGGTCGGTTTCGAGCTGGTCAACCCGATATGTCAAGCGATCAATGTGCCATTGCACCGTTGCACACACCTTGAAAGAGACGACAAAACCACTAGGCACCCACTCGGAGACCAACGGTTTCAGAATTTTCGGCACTTGGTCCATTTCTATATGCAAACTACCCTTTCCTGACTGGATCTTGTGTTCTGACTGATCAACACAGCTCGATTTAGTAACCGTTGGAATGCATGGACTATCCTACCGACCATTTTTTGCCTAGGTAAGAAGAAGTCGCTTACAGCGGCAGCGAGGTAGTACATTGCCTTTGGCCCCAGTCTTTTCATTTCTTTGCTTATCGCGCGCAACAGATAGAGGTAATCGTTGACGGTGACAAACGTGAGGGTATACAGAGTTCCTTCGGCCTGGACGGCCTTGTAGGCCCGCAAGACGGACAACAGCGCTGCGCGCTCAGACGCCTTCACAGTGATGTTTAGTTCGGCATTGCCTGGCGAGGGGTCGTTCGAGCACGAATAAACGGAGTTAGTTGTTGGGGAAGGCAGCACGGTGTCTATCTCAAGGAAGTCAAGGAAGGGATGAGTTGAATGGGAATAGTTGCGGCTGAATGGCTGAAGACTGAATTGCCGATGCATGAAGATGACCGCATAGCCTTGTTTTAAGAAGTATTCGGCAGAAGTTGCACCTCGTGTGCCTAAGAGAAGAATATGAATTCATTCATAATGGCAGATCGTGGGCAACACACCTGCGCTGAAGTTGTCAAGAAATCGGACACTAGAATCGAGTGAGTAATGACCGTGCCTTCACTTGAAGCTCAAGCTCACACATTGAGCTCCAGTGGAACGGTTGTGCCTCCGCTCTACTCAGGCGGTAAGACGGATGTATGAATCTGACGAAGCGGCGGGTAAATCACCGTCACGAGGACAACCTTACTGCCTCTCTGGATGTGTCTATCGATGAAGTGGGATATGCCTTGGATGTCAGCCTTGAGGTTGCTCGGCTCTGGTTGCGTTGCAAAGTAAGACTCTGCGGAAAACGTCGTAGCATCAGACTGGGTCGTGTCCGGCATCCTTGTACTCGATGCACAGAGCAAAGGCCCAAATTAAAAAGGATATGACACAGCCACCTGGCCTACTCCTGACCGGTCATTTGAACAACACTCCCGGACTCTCAATTTCGGGGTCGTGCTGAAGAGGTACCCCAGCCCTGCATTGGGAAGTAGAAAAATGGTCTCGAGCGGTCAAAACACGTCCTGACCAATACGGCCAAGCTACTGGTTCACTGATGTGAATTTGGAGACTGCTCCTATGGAGATATTTCACTCGAAACCTGGATTCAGCAACACCCAATGTAAGCAGAGATCCACTCTCGTCATGCCAGCAAACTTCTCCGAGATCCTTGATACTCCATCTTGTTCCGTACCGAGAGGTGTTCTGAGCTGTGCTCGCCTAATGTCTCAAGATATGACGCTTGGTCAGTGTAGGTGATCAAATAGACCTCGTTCGAGCGAGACCGCTTTTCGAGGGCTAAGCTCGCTAACGGCGTTTGAGAAGCGAACGAAAGTATCCTGTGAGTAGGTTCAGCCGCCTTTGTATTGGCTGTATCCCGCACATCTTTCGTCTGTAGATCGCATCGTCTTCCGACACGGGTGTCAGGCTCAACTACACCCCCGCAAAACTCATCCTGTTCATTATGATGCACGTCATGTCGGTCTGTATTGCATTCTTTCTGACTGTGTGCATTCTCATCAACGGTGGCGAAATACATGATCGCTTCTAAGCATTGTCAACCGACATGAGCGCACCCTTGGGATACATAGGACCAGCCCTCCGCCGATGCATCCCCATTCTCATTCAACCCCGTTTGTCGACGTCCGCAGCCATGAGGCCACCGGATGCACACATCACAATTGGGAGGGGTGGTGCCTGAAACCCGAGCTCGAAAGGGATGGTACAGAGCTATTATCCTTGGCATGCTATATCCCCTGCGTGTACATTTTGAACTGGGGGACAGCCTGTCAGCCAATCGGGTAGAGTACCAGCACACGTCCAGCGTCCTTGTGCCTGTCTCGTTCGCTAAGCCTTCAGGGCCCGTCGTCAAGCCACCAGCGACATCGGCAGCGGCATGGCACGCGTACGACAGTATCCCCTCAGGGTAACCCCTCGAGAGAAGAAAAGTGTCGAGCACGCGGGTTATCTCCGTATCCCTACGTACATTTGCATACGAAAAGGCTCACAGGGGGTTTGGACGTAAACGTGCAGACGGCATGGTATGGCATGGTCAGTCGAAACGTAAAGAAAACGTATACCGGACCTACAACTGCTTTTCGTCAAGACGCCGCGACGGACGGTGATGGCATGGACGTTATTCCAGCCCTTGGACGCACTGGCTTGTTTCGCCAGTCAAATGGCTGCACGGTGCTCGGCTTGCTCACCACCACAATCACCTGGCATGACAACGCATCGTAGGTCCCATCCCGCCACTACAACGGCCGAAGTCGACGTACCGTTCTGGGTTCAGCCCGTGCCTCGGTTCAAGTCGTCTTTCGTGACTGATATTCTTGGCGACCACAAAGGGATGGGCTGTTCAAGGAAAAGAGACGTCGCCTAATTCGCTCAGAAGCTTCGCTTCGGTATGAGTCCAACAATTAATGTCGAGCACGCGCGACAGCAGTCTACTCTTATGTAACGACCAACAAGACTCCCTCGGGGACGTCACCACAAGAAAAGTAAAGTAAACAAAGGGTCCAACAAAGAGTCCAACAAAAGGGTCCAGGGAATGGAGGACAAGAATCCAATCATAGTAGATTAGCAAAACCGTGTTGGGTGCAAGCTGTGCCACGAACGAAAAGATCGACAAAAAAACATAAGAAAAGCAACCCAAGGGTGCCAACGTAAACCGACACGAGCCAAGAAGTGATCACATGATCACACACTCCTTTTCCTCCAGTTTCACCCCTTGGATACCCATCTCCGCAAACGTCGTCGGGCTCTTGACAGGCGGACGCGCTGGCGGGGGTTGTTGAGACACATCTGTATCGACACCTTGTGGTCCACTTTGGGGGATATCAGGAGAGGGCATACTCCCAGCACGCTGGCCCGGTGGACGTCCCGCAGGTCGCGCGTAGCTCGGCGAGTCCGTTCTTGGCGATGGCGATGCGGTTCCAGCAGAATTAGATCCAGGATCAACGAGCGTGTACCGATGTTGGTTCGGGAATTGCCTTTGAGCCGATGCTTGAGGTCCTGGGCCGGATGGGGCACCAGCACTTTGTTGAATTTGTGGGCTCGTCACATGAGTGGGCTGCTGTTGTTCTGTGACAGGTGGGAGGACAGGATTGGATGCAGTGCCAGATCCATGTGTGTGGTGACGGGCCGTCGAGTTCTTCCGGATGACTTCTACCACCTGTCGGCCGTCTTCCAATGACGGTCTCGGTACCCCACTCTCTCGTTCTGAGCGCTGCTTGGCTTGCGTACGTTTGCGAACAAGTTTAGATTCCGTAATGTTATCGTGCTCCTGCCTCGAGAGCGATTGGGGAGACGGCTGGGATAGGGCAGCCAGACGCTCCGCAGCATCATTGTTACCATGCTCGGAAGCCTGATGGCTGGGATCAGTCCTGTCATCACAATCTCGACTCACTCGACTCACTGACTGGTACCACTTCCGAGCTGCTTCGAAATCCTTGGGACCGCCGACGCCGACTTCCTTGTAGTAACCCATCGCAAATTCTGCACTCGGCAGACCTTTCTTAGCAGCCTTCTCTGCAAAAGTGAATGCGAGGTTCTCATCCTTTTCAAAGGCACCTTCGGCACCGCACAAGAACCATTTACTGAGTGCCATGTCTGCCTCTACTTCGCCTTGTTGACTAGCGAGGGAGTAGTATTGGACGCTAAGAAGGGCATCGAACGGGAAAGGTGCAAGTGCAAACTCGTACGCGTGACCGAGCTTGTACTGCGCAGGCGCAAAGTGGAGGTATGCAGCTCGTTCTAGGTGGAGCCGCGCTTCTTGTTGTGCGGAAGAGTGCGGCGGAATTAACGGCGCAAAGACTTGCGGGGGAACGGTGACGTGGGAGAATTCCCCGAGCAGAAGTGAACCATATACGTACGCTGGCTGAGGGACCTGTACGGAAGCGAGCGTGGCAGCACGGTGGATCAAGGGAACCCCGATCTCCGGCTGAGCAGGGAGACCAAGTTGGCCCATCAGATGCGCCATTCCTATACGCTATGACGCAAGTATGAGAAAGTTGTTCATGACACACGGCGGGACACTCACGTAAACACAACTCTCAACGTTGAGCTTTAGACCGCGTTCAAAGCAGTCGCGGGCGTGCGCTAGATCGTTAAAATTTTCGTAATCCCGACCAAGTCGGAACCAAGCCTGTGCATACCCTGCCCGTGCAGCTTGTTCAAAGTCACGGAAGGCGACACGAGGATTGTGTGGAACATGGTCCGGGTATGCTCCCGAGGCAGCAAACGTGGCGCGAAGATAGATCGCTTCTGCAGCAAAGATTGGCATCGCGTTAGGGTGCTGCGCAGACGCGATTTGAAGGACCAGTGGGACTGCGGTTTGCACGAGACGCAACAGCTGGGGATCCTGTATGACGAGGGGTCCGGTAGGCGGTGTATCATCTGAAGGGTTCTGCTGAGTGCGGTCGACGAGCAAGAGGACGTCTCGGGCCCAATTTATTTTTAAAGCCGGATCATGGTTAGGCTGCTGAACGGTGGGCAAGGCGGTCGTTAACGACTGGATGGTGGGAAGAGGGGCAGTAAGCGATGGTGGGCCGCTCTGCCGGGATGGGGAGGAAGTCTGTGGAGGAGCATACGACGGCTGGACAGAGCTGAATCTCGGGTGCATTTGTGGCTGCTGCGGAGGTTGAGTGTAGTTTTGTAGCGCGGGGACAGAAGCTCTATGGTGGGGGAGCGGAGGTGACTGGAACTGTGGTTGGTAAGGAGGTTGGTGGGAATAGGAAGGCTGTGGGGGTCGTGGTGATGTAGGGGGAGGGATTCCAGCGGGCGGGCCTGTCGGGTTCCGAGCACCCCAACCGTTCTGGTCTGGAGGTGGCTGGACTGAAATGCGATTGGCGGGTGCCTGGGGTGGAGCAAAATAACCTGGATTATAGTTGTAAGAGGACTGATGAGGAGGGGGTGGCGGTCTGGGAGAAACGGCGCGGTATGAATTGTGGTATGGAGGTTGGTGAAAAGCTGCGGCTTGGTTGTCTAAAGTCCTTGCCATCTGTTTGTACATGTAATATAAAAATGGAGTAATCAGCAACACATGTAGACGACACGATGCAAGCAGCGCACATTGGCGGGCAAGTCTGGATCGAGACGATGAGGGCGAGGGGCTGGGAGGGGAGTGGAAGGATGGGGGGGAGGCGACGGCTGATACTGGGAGATGTATGATGGAGGGGGCAGAGGGGGTAATGGAGGTGGCTGGTGGACCACGTAACCAGGCCCATACGCACTGGAGGGACGGGGAGGCACCGGCGGGGCAGTCATGCCTTCCGTGCTAGAATCTTCTCGTCCCTGGCGATCGAACGTGTCTCAATCCAATTCAGTGTACCCCCAACGCGCTGATGGTCGCCTGAGCACGCCCTCCGTTCCGCAGACCAGAGTGTGATGGTGAAACGAGAGAGCAGTGTCGTTCAAGGTTGGATGGATACTGTACGTGGCGGACGTCATCATGCCAGGTCGTCGACGAGATATCCCACGCTGTGCAACCTGCGGACGACCTCGCCGTCATGGTTGTCCACCATCGAGCGTGGTGGGTGCGTATGGTGCCAGTCTGAGCTGCGCAGTCACCACCGATTCCTCCGCACCCATTGCCAATCCGCAGAGTGCGACCGTCGAGCGAGAAGTACAGTATGACCCAATCGCCACGTCTTGTGGTCGTCAGACCGGCTGTGCACTCGCTACCTGACCCACGGCGCTCCGTCCTGCCCGTACGACTGGCACCCTTTCGTTGGGATCACTGTCGGCTAGCGTTGGATACGATTCCCATCTGGCGGGGCTGACCACCCGCATTCAGAACGTTCATCCGGACTTGGAACGGCCAGTCGTACGTCGCGCATCAGGCGGACTGCCTACTCGCTCCCCCCTGGTCAGTGAAAAATAGCACGTCCCCGCGGTGTCCATGCTAGTCTGGGTCGGTCGGCCTCGCTCGTCCGTTAGCCGTCACACGCTTGCCAACGTCCATGCAGTCTAGTACGGCGACGGTGGTATAGTCAAACTACATTCTGAACGTGCACCCAAGTACGCGATAGCCAAGACCATCCGAAGAGAAAAGCGCAGAGCAGCAATGATTACAGGACAGTAATGCAATAGTCAAAAGAGTGTTCCACAGACATCGAAATCTCTCACGGAATTCCTTGCTCTTCGACGTTCGCCAAAACAGCTGGCCTGAGCGTGTGTAGCAAGGAAAAGGGCCAAGGACCGGAATACACGTATTACGGACTGCCGTCTCCTAGGGTCAAGAACGATGTCGCCGGCGGTGGTCGAGATGTGACCTCTTGGTATATCAATTCTGTTCATGTGGAGGAACCGGCATCGTCACAGGATCACAGAATGCTCGTGAAATGCGCTGAGCACCGACCTTTCAGTTGTTCTTTTGACAGTGGCTCTCCGTTGTCGAAGTCAAAGAACGATGGGTCAATGGGATCCGCCACAGGCTCATCGTCCATATCATGGTAAGGCTGATGGTAGTTCATTCGTGCCATGGACCACAGCATGAGCGTGGCAGAGAATACTCATAGTAAGACCCCGTGCGTCGCGTCAGTGAATGTGAATACACACCTCGAAATATGGGTGTTGAAGAGCCTCGACGACCGTTATACGTCTCTTTGGACTGAATGTCAGGCATTTTTCCAAAAAGTCAATCGCCTGCATAGAATCTCAGCGATCTTTTAAAGACTGGACGTGTTAAGGTATATCTGACGGCTGACCAGTTCGTTGGCGCCAAGGAACATCGTCTTAAAATCCTTTCCTTTCCTAAATGGTAGAGCTCGAATATACTCGCGGGACCTGGGTGATGAGATCGCATAAAAGTCGTCGATGGAAGGCGTGCCGAGGACGTCAAGGATGAGGGAGAGTTGGTCGTGATCTTTGGACGAGAGTTAGAGTAGGTGAATGCACATATGCACGGAATGTATTGGAGTGATAGCATCGCTTTCCACCTCTCACCAAAACATGGGCAAGAGAGCCGAGCTCATCCGGGAGTGGAGGGAGGGAAATAGACAATACTCACAATCGCGTCCAGGGAACATGGGTTTTCCACTGAGCATCTCTGCTAATACGCAGCCGACGCTCCACATGTCTATTGCCCGCGTATATTCTTTGAAAGTTAGCATGACTTCCGGGGCACGATACCACCTGCAACACGCATTGGACGCAAGGCTCGGTAAAGGAGAGCACACGTACCGCGTGGCGACATATTCAGTCATGAACGTGCTGCTGTCGTTTGCGACGTTTGGAGGTGGTCGTGCTGATCGTGCGAGGCCAAAATCACAAAGCTGACAGGCGGGGGAATGAAAGGCGATGCTGGAGACCATTCGTTATACTCACTTTAAGATCACAGTTAGCATTCAACAACAGGTTCGAGGGCTTCAGATCACGGTGGAGGACATCAGCCGAGTGGAGTGCCTTCAAGGCTCTGAGGGTCTTTGTCACTCCCTGTTAGGCTGTCGCTCCGCATGAAGAGGGAGATATGACGATTACCTGGTAGATAAAGTATTGACAGTGGTCATCGCTCAATTTCTGTGTTCTGATAACGCGATGCAAGTCGGTCTCCATTAACTCCTGGACGAGATATACGTCTTTAAACAACTCGAAACTTGGAGGCTGAAGGATATCCAGAATGGAGATAATGTTTTCGTGACAAAAGTGCCGAAGAAGCTTGATCTCGCGCAGGGTGCGCAGACAGAACATGGAATGGTCAAACGGCGTGATACGTTTTATGGCGACCTTTCTCTGAGACGGTTGGTGGATGGCAGAGCTAACCAAGTGTGAACGACATCAAAATCCGAATCTGGGCACGAAGTCCGGAAAGGGTGCACTGACCAGACGATGCCATACGCGCCTTCGCCGATAACGTCGAGCACGCGGTAAGTGGCATCTACGGTAAAGTTTTCGAGCCGGAGGTCAATGGACATGTGAGGGTCGACGTCGACGTCGTCGTCGGTGTTGGGGATGTGTCAGACGCTCGGCGCTGGATGGGTTAATCGGACTTCGGAAGCACGACGCCCCCCTCCTGCCCCTGGGCTCGTTTTACCCAACGTACTTAACACCCTTGTGCGATTTGTTTCGAGACCGCCATCTGTACTGGCCATGGCCCACCTGGGGACGGTGTCGCATCAAACTCTGGGTGGATGTACGTCCTTGTGCGGAACGCCTCGGGAAACGCGCCCGTCAAGCTCGAGTGCCGTCGCTAATTCTGAACGCGAGGCATTCCGCCTGTCCTCGCAGTCAACTATAGGACAAGCCCCGGCTCAGCAGATTGTAGATGTGAGTGGAGACGCAGCACAGCCCACACCGCTCTCGTCATCGACTCCCAGACCGACGTTGCCAACGCGTGGCATTTCGCAGTGGTATCCCCGCGTGTATTTGGCGCCGCAGCATTGGTACTCGTACTACGACCCAACTCGGTCCCATCAGCCCTTTTCAAGTCCTTTTTTCTCTTTCATGTCCGACTCGCGCCCTTTGCAGTCCATCTCCACATCAGGCGTAGCAACCGTCGCCGACGTCATTCCCGAGTCCCTCCCGGAGTCGTTGAGAGCACTCCAATCTCAGTTCGCTACATTCCAGGAGATCCTCGGCGATGTCAAGTCGGATGTCAAAGATGCCCTTTCCCAGCTCCGTGCCCTGCACGCTGCCCAGAACGAGACGGAGAAATGTGTCGCTGAGCTGGAGGGCGTGATTGGTGTCAGCTCCACAGGTACGGCGTCCCAGAGCCGTGGAAGGCGTGGCGGAGGGCGGGGGAAAGGCGGGAGGGCAGGCGTAGATACGAATCCGCCACTCCAGGGCGCCGACACCAGAACTGTCCCCAATAAGACACTCATGCAAAGTCTGGCTTCGATTCAGTCCGCGATCGAAGTGCTACTTGCTCGGGAACGTCGCAGATCTCAGTCTCGTGAGTGTCTCTTCTCTTTGTATATCAATGCGAGCCAACTCTCGATTTGCTCTTCAATCTGTCAGCGTTCCATCAAGACGCAACCTTAGTACTCTCTCTTCCGCCATCTGCGAATCCTACGCGACAGGAACCCCTCCAGACGCCATCCCCTCCCCGATCACTACTAGATTCATTTCAACATCAGTCGACGTTGCAATCAACAGAACCCGGTTCCCCAACCTTTTCCAAACCTCAATCTGAGTCATCACTTTCTTCTTCCATCGCGAATTCTACACCAGAATTCGAGACGTCACTTCCTCAAAAAAGTACGTTTTCCATGTTTCTCACTCTATTCCCTTGTATACGGGGATGCTTGTCCTTCTTCTTGGCCTCTTCCATGTTCCTTTGATTTTTTCGCAACTACGTAACTAACCGATTGCTGACCTGAACGTCCACAGATTATGCTGATGCGTCCATACAAGTATGCCATCCTCCCTCCAGGCTTGAACCCTCATGCTCGTTCTCGTATTCTCGGAGACGTGCTCCGGGATTCACGCCTGTCGACTGGAACTTCAGTTCGGGTAAGTGTTTGCCTTTCCAGCATGTCTGCCTCTTGATGCTTTGTTGTTACCTTTTCTTTACATTGATTCAAAGAAGCACACATCGAGGTTTCTGCAGCGACACCGGGGCGATCCTCTGACAATTTTTGTGAGTCTTGTTCTTGCTGGACATGTATATATGCAACCGGTGGGAGGTATCGGTTCAGGTTTTACATCTCGCCAAGCCACTCGATTTACTTTCGTCTGCTCAAGGCAGGATATACATATATATTGATCGCTCAATCGAGGAGGAACAATACCGTCTGGTTTATTATTTCTGTTGCTTCTCTTGGATGTTCTTGGCATAGTTTTTACATTTGGTATGTTCTGGGGCAGTTGCTGACCCAGATTGTATAGCACGACCGACTACATTTACAGCGGAGTATTTCGCTCACTCTTCACGGGATACCTTCCCCAGCGCAATTAATACTACGATAGGTGGTGAAACACCTCGAAGTGATAACGACTACCCACTTTGTGACTCGACGACCTCGCATGCCTACTTACTTACACGCACGATGTCTGTTTCCTCGTCTTCTTACCCGACTGAAAGTGGAACCGACAGCTCAACATCGCAGTGTGTCCTTCCGCCAACTTCTGGTGCTCTGGATACTTCGGCCGTAACTTCAGTTGGCGGAAGTGACCCCCCAGCGGAGATCCCGTCGTCTGCAGTGAGGCCCTTGCAATGCTCATCGTCCCAAATTCCTTCCCTGACCACTGGAGGCGCCAGTTCTTGGATGACAGCACCTGTGCCTACGCCGTCTAGTACCTCGCAGGTGCCAGTCGACTCTCCATTGAACTCCTTGAGTAGTCGTGATCCTACGCTGAAATCGGTGTCTGACACTACAGGCTCTGAACGGCACCAAGGTTACTCTGCGCAATTCTTTGCAAAGTCAAATCTGGAGAAGTCTCGGATGACGTCTGATACAGACGGTGACAGAATTTCGGCTACCCTCAGGGAGAAAGCAGTTCCTGAACTCATGCCAATTGCGCTGGGATATCATCAACAACCTTCTCCAGGGGAGGCCGATGATAGAATGTCGACGTCCGGTCTCCCCACTCCACCGTCGGAGATTTTTTCTGAAGATCGTGAGCCCCAGGTGAGTCGCCTGGCACACGAACACGGCGCTACCACAGACCCAGCATTTACTTCACGTCCTCATCTTCCTCGGAGCTTCTTTGTCATTGCCACACCTCCATCTTTGACACCGGAGCCCTTGGTTGGGGGTGATTGGAAATCGGATCCACCAAGCTCGCTTGGGGCATCTCCTGTGGTACTGTTGCCTGGGACCCCCCCTTCGCTTTCGCCGTCCACAGCTAGACAGAGCTTGCTTCCGGGGAGCTGTAGTGACGAAATGGGCGTACGGTCGGTAGCACAAAAAGTCACAGAAGAACTACTAGCTTCCAGGGTTGATGCGGGCGATACCATCGTTTGTGGAGGCGACGCTGCCGAAGGGGTTCATGCGGATACTCTGACGAACGATAGAGGGTCGGGTCCTGGACCTCAAACTGATCAGGCAGGCACTGGCGGTTCGAATTCTGCAACGGATTTGGGAGTGCCCGTTATCACTGTCACCCATACGCGACGGTCGACCACTGCATCCAATAATAATTCGTCCGGGGTACCTCAGGGGTCATCAACAGGGCAACTTGAGATCGAATTGGCCAAGCGTCATCCTGACACAACTGCCATCAGCCCAGCTTACTTCCAAATGGATGAGTGCGACTTCGGCCTTTCATCCTCACGACGTCGTCCTGAGGCCCCAACTTCTGCAACACCTTTATTGTGTGCAACCCCCTCCAGTTCTTGCGGTTCCCGCCCTTCACAAGAAGAAGACGAGGTGTTGAATGCACTGATCCTCGGCAAGTCTGGCATGTCGACGCCTGCTCCAAGCCCGGTGTCTAAACCCTTGATATTCTCACAACACAGCCCCTTTTGCGCTTCGTCTGTTCCTCTTCACTCGCAGCAGCTTTCGACGTCACAATTGATGTATGCCAACGACGCTAGCGTCGGCCATGCGTCTCAATTGGCGCCGGAGCCACTTACTGTCGATCCACCAATGCTTCATGATTGCACGCAGGCCCTCCCTCCGCGTGAACCCAAATCACCGAGTTTAGTGCCTGGTTCGGACTTGTCCCTATCACCGCTTACGTCGCTCGATGGGACGGTCGTAGACGTGCCAGTCGCACCAGCCGACAGGTCCCGTGGAAGCAGCTCCAGGAGGCGTCGATCCGAATTGCACCGCACTCCCTCTCTTGCACCTGCTGCGGGATCGACAGTGCATGCTACGCCGAAGGCGAAGAGTGTGGGATCGAGATGCAGTGTAGGCGGGCAGAATGCTTCGCTAGATGAGCTCGCGTTGCTCGCGAGTCGGAAGCCACTGAAAATCCGCTTGAGACTTTCGGAGACAATGCGGGGCGTAAAGAGGAAGCGGGGTGTTATCGGTGGCGATGTGGAAGGGGAGGAGGAAAAGGAAGGAGCAGCACGAGAGAGCGGGTGCACAAACAAACTCGGCGAGTGTACACATCCTGAGGTTGGTATCCTTTTGGACGGTGCATCGCAGGAAGAGCAGGGGAGGAGGGTTTCTACTGGGGTATGTCGACCCTAGTATGCACCATGGTCCGTTACTGATGTCTGACACGAGGGGTTGCAGGTCCCGGCGAACGTATTGTCTCGTTGGGTCGGAAAGACGGCATTCGCACCGGGTACATCCACCTCTCGATTTGCGCCAGAAATGTTCACAGAGGGCAGCCACATGGATGGTACGGAACAGCATTCAGACGTGATGCCTCATTTACCCGTGTCTGGAAAAAGAAGGAAAGGGGAGAGCAAATGCGGGGCTCAGGAGGCGACCCGCGCTCGTGTCCATGAAAAAAAAGACAGACGGGGGCTGAATACAAAGCAAAAGTGCCCTATGAGATACCACGTTCGGAATGGCCAGATAGTCGCGGTGCAACCAGAAACGGAACCGGAGCCGGGTCCAATACCGTTACCAATGTCCTCTGTTTGTGTCGAAGAGGCTGGCCATGACCTGGAGACAGCTACTCGAAAACGCCACCGGAAGGGACGAGAGAACTTGGCGACAGAGGCACCATTGTCGTCACGTACGAAGTCTATTCGTCTGGGTTCACGCAGCGCACGCTGCGTCAAGTCATCCTCTACGAAAGGGGAGGTATGGAATATGGTATCCCAAGTTGGCGGAAAGTGGCCAAAGCTTCCGAAGGTGTTCAGCCATTGGGATTCCCAGGTTTGTTTTTTTGACAATCTCGTTCAAGCACGTTTCTCAGTTTTCTTTTCATTTCTTTCAAGTTTATCCAATGTGACAAGTAGGTTTTCGCAGTAGGAAACTTGGTGGTACAGCTGACAAATACTTTGGTGTGGTGCAGCTGTGATATGTGGTTCCACTATGGGTGTATAGCAATCAAACCTGGGGATTCGAGACTCGAGCCTGCAATCTCGTTCATATGCCCCACATGCCAGTGAGTCCCATCCCATGGAAATATTTGAGTGTGATTGCTGAACGGATGATCAATTGATTAGCAGTCAAAGTAAGCTCCAGAAATCATGTTTCTCCTGTGTTTGTGCTGAAGTTTTTTTGTCTATACATAGGTGCTCCATGCGAGACCATTCGAAACCATGATACTTGTGCACGTCCCGATTGCCCCGAGCCTCAAGTTACAGGGGGATCTGAGCTTTATTTTGTCGAGAAACTAGTTGGTCGGAAGAAAGTCGAGGATTGCGTTTACACATGGTTAGCAAAATGGGAAGGGTAAGTAAATTGAGCTATCTTCCTCCCCCTTACCTTTTTTTCCCTTTGTTTCTGGCAGAACTAACTGGATGATGGATTTAGATTTCCAATGACTCAGGCAAGTTGGATTTTCAAAGAGAATATTATTGGGGATGGGATGAAATTGCTTAATGCATTCCTTGAGGATGCTATGGCAGAGGGTGTAGATCTTTCTTTGAATATGGTACTTCTTCAAGAGGCAATTGAAGCTGGCTGGGAGGCTTGTTGAACTATGTTAGGGAATATAGGTTTTATTAGAAATAGACACTAGTACAGATTGGAGAATAAAGATGTTATGATTTTGGTTGATGTTGAATAGTAAGAGATGAAAACAAAGGTAAAACTTGAAAAATCAATTTAAGATCAAGGGTAGGCAAAAACAATAAAGCTTGAAAGGGATTTTTGCAGATCAGGGAAGCCAGCTTGAAGGAATATCACAGTAAAGAATGCAGATGTCACAAGTGGAAGTCTACAGACTCGAGACACTAGAATGCTCTATTATATCTATCTGCTATAGTACATACAATAACTTCAAAAATTAGCCCAATGTTTAGCTTTAATCTGGTACATGAAGTGTACTGCAATCATATAAACAAATTACACTCCACTTCAGTGGAATGAACTATAGTAAAATCCCTTGGCTACAACTTTGCTTTATATATTACATAATTTCATCCAGATGCTGCCAAGATATGTTCATTACAAGATGAATACCTTAATGGGCTGGTTTTTGTACTTTTACAGTAACTTCAAAAAGTATTCCAATATCTAATCTATAGTAACTCCAAAAGATATTATATTTCAATGTTTAATTCAAATGCAAGATATGAAGCACCTTGTAATTACTTGTGGAAATTTTATTTTATATTGGTAAGAAAAAATATAGTATTTACTCCTTGCTACAATGTGGCTTTTAGATCATGTGATTTAAATCAGTGGCTATGGAAATATGGTCATTTAAAAACAGAAACTCCATTGGAATACTTTATGTACTTTTGATTATTAGAATATAATTAGTGCTTGATATAGCCTTTCTTTGTCTTAAGAACTGCTTTGACCCTTTTAGGCATGCTTTCAATCAATCCTTGACACTTCTTCACTGGTATTTTCTCCCACTTCATCTCAATTCTATTTCAAAGCTTCTTTATTCCTTTAGGGAAAATTTTATACTTAGCAAGCCTTTTCTTAAGATATTACCAGAGATGTTCAATAGGATTAAGGTCTGGGAACTGTGCAGGCCATACCATACAGTGGCTCAAAAAACTGTCCCAATATTTGCATGTTTTGCACTAAATGCAATAACTATCAATAACTAATTATCATGCTAGGCTATGAGTGTATGAAATGCAGTACTTGCTCTTGGCTTTCTATTGGTCTAATGATCAAAGCATTTGGTTATGTTTTGGTAACATGGCAACCATATCAAAATGACAACTTATTGGGACAGTTTTTTGACTTTAAATAGAATATGGTATTTAGTATCTGATATAACCTCTCTTAGCCTTGATAACTGCTTGAATCATTTTAGGCATGCTTTCTATCCATTTTTGACACTCCTTCACAGAAATCCTTTCCCACTCTATCACCACCCTATCCCATAATTGATGAACTCCTATAGGTACCCTCTTATAATCTGAAAGGTATCTTTTCAAGTGACTCCAAGTATGTTCAATAGGATTAAGGTCTGGAGATTAAGCAGGCCAATCCAGAAGCTTGATACCTTGCTTCTTAAATCAGATTTGAGCTCTTCTAGAAATATGCTTGGAATTATTATTTTGCTAAAAGATAATTTTATCTAAAGAAATTCCAGAATTCTCCATGCTCTATAACAATCCTTTCTCCAAAATTGCCACATACTGTTTAGCATCCATCCTTCCCTCAACCTCACTCAAAACTTCCACACCATTCCATCCAATACAGCCCCATATCATGAGTGATTCTCCTTTAAACTTAACTATATCTTTGATTTTCTTAGAACTTATCCTCTCTCCTTTCTTTTTTCACACATATTCTTGTCCATTTGATCCAATCCTATTGATTTTAGTCTCATATGACCAAATAACCCTTTTCCAGTCCTCTACAGTCCAATGCTGGTACTTCAGAGCAAAGGCCAACCTGCTTTTTCTATAGATAGCAGAAAGAAGAGGTTTTTTCTTCTTTACCATAGCTTTTAAAGAAGCTTCCTTGAGGGTATTTCTGACTGTTTGTGGGCAGACAGGAGTGCTGACAATAGAATTGATGAAATAAGTGGCCTGAACTGCATTACTGGCCTTTCCAGTAAAAAATTGTTAAACAATAGCATGCTTGTTAATAGGAGAAAGTTTTGAAGGATGACCACCATGATGATTTTTCTTCTCTGGTTAGATTTCCTGAAGGACCCTAGCCACAGTAGACTTCCCTAGACTAGTTTGAGATGCAATTTTCCTACAGGAAAGATCAAGAGAGGCAAGAGAGATAATATTATCTCTTTAAGTAGCAGAAAGATGTTTTATAATGAAGATAAGGGAATTTATTTGTAATAGTAGGGTTTATATATGCTGCAGGCTAATTAGTGACATAAGAGTGACATAATATATTACTTACCTAAGATATATAATCATCTTACAGCATTTCAGAGTCCAATATATGTAATTGGAATTCAAAGTCAAAAAACTGTTCCAATAAGTTGTCATTTTGATATGGTTGCCATGTTACCAAAACATAACCAAATGCTTTGATCATTGGACCAATAGAAAGCCAAAGCAAGTACTGCATTTCATACACTCATAGCCTAGCATGATAATTAGTAGTTATTGATAGCCATTGTATTTAGTGCAAAACATGCAAATATTGGAACAGTTTTTTGAGCCACTGTAGTTCTAAAATCTTGCTCCTCTATTCACTTCTTGACCTTTCTGCAGATGTGCTTGAAGTTATTGTTCTGCTAAAAAATAACATTTGAAGGATTAAGATTATAAAACTTCATAATTTGCAGGAATTTGTTTTTCAAAATTTGAAAATAGAGATCCCCATCTATTCTACCATCAATCCTGGTGGCATATCCAACCCCCTTCCAAGTCATACACCCCCATATCATGAAAGAATCTTCTCCATGTTTAATAGTTTCTTTCACCAATTTATTATTAAGGCCCTTTTCTGGCTTTTTTCATACTTATATTTTTTTATCTGACTCCAAGTGATTAATCTTAGTCTCATCTGACCATATTACCTTTTTCCAGTCCTCTATGGTCCAATTCCTATGTGCATAGGCAAAATTCAGACAAGCTTTGTAATATTTGACTAAAAAAGAAAGTGTTTTTGCTTGAAAATAGCCTTTATGTTATTTTTTTTCAAGTGTTGGCAGACTGTATTGGAGTAGAGAAGTTGGTTAATGTTGGACAGTGCTTTGGTGACCTGAACAACATTTTCTGCTCAACAAGAGAAGATAAGATGAATAGCATGGTAAGTATTGGTGGAAAAAAGTTTAAATAAATGGCCATTAATGGATTTCTCCAAGTTTGCATACTCTTGAGAGTAAAGCCTGAATATAGTAGAAAGGTCAACATGAAGATCAGTAGAAATGGAGCATGCAGATTGACCAATATCAAGCCAAGCAAGAATATTGGCTTTTTAATCAGTAGAAAGGATTTGTATAATAATTAGAATATGGAATCAAGGAGTGTGAGAATATTTTAAAGTTCTGACACACTATTTACATGTGTATCTTTGTTTGCATTACCAAGCAATGCCAAGTATAATATATTTTTATTATAATTATGGTGTTTAAATGAAAAGTATATAAAGTATTCCAATAGAGTCTGTTTTTAAATGGCCATATCTTTACAGCCACTGATTCAAATCACATGATACAAGAGCCACATTGTAGCCAGGAGTAAATACTATATTGTTCCTCACCAAAGTGAAATAAAATTCCCACAATTAATTACAAGGTACTTTATACAGTGACTTCAAAAAGCATTCCAATATTTAATTTAGACACAGTGTTATGAATGAACAGTTCACTAGCAGAAGAGTCACATGACAAACACGTGACCATGAGACTTTATTGCCAAACAAGGACAAACCCTAGGATATGATTGAGTTGTCCATTCAGAGTCCCTCATTATGGTTTGGGCATAGCTTATATAATTGGATCTAGTATCTCAGATAACAGGTATATTTTCCAATCTAATCTCTGATAAATCTGGATCTGGATCTAAATGAGGGTCAGATCTGATCATGGCAGATCTCTAGATGGGATTTCCTTGGCCTCATGGCTGGGGGTATGATTTAATCTCTGCTTACCCTAAACTCTAACAATTCCATTTTTTATAGCCTTTTCATATATTCCTTATTCACATGGTCCATTGGTCATACTCTCAGTAAGCATGCCCTATGCCCTACTTCTATTTATGGTAGTTCCCTATGCCCCAGAGATGGTCTATGCACTAGCAGAATAGATATAAATACTTAGTAAGATACAGTACTTAGCCTTTAACTTTGACCACTTTGTTATCCATACTGCTCTCTAGTCTTTACTTCTAATTAGTTCTAATATAAGGGCTTTCTCTGGATACTAGTGCAATGGCTCCTCAAGGCTTGCTACCTTAAGTATTTACCATCTTTATTTATTCTATTTCAACTAAAACTGATACCAATACTGACAAAAGCTTACTTTACTTGACCAGGTGTGATGTGTTTGATCACTCAGAGCCCACTAATGGTTGTTGTATCATTAATAAAGGAATTTATACTGCATAGCAAAATAAAACCATTCCATTTCATTCACAGTTATTACTGACACTAATATTGGGACCTAAGCAAGTTCTTAAAAGATTTTGGCCACATCTAGGGTCATAAAGAAGCTAGGCAACTTGATAAAATGCCTTAGCATATCTAATGTCATTAGAATCTGGGCATATCTCAAAAGGACCCATTTTTTTTTAGTTTTAGGGAACATCTTGGGACACTGTCATGTAGATACAAGCCTTTTGGCCTCTGTGATTCACATCTGAGTATCATCTAGTGCCCATCCTCTCTTGCCACAGTTTATGGGTATCATATAACCCTTGTTACCAAATACTGAAATTGTTATAATGTACTTTTTCATTTTTCACTTTTTTGGCATTTTCTTCTCACAATTGTAGCTCTTCACATTGTCATATCACATGACCATTTCACATCTTTACACTTTTACACTTTTCACCTCTTCACTATTTCACTTCTTTACATGTCACAAGTTTAGAGCAATCTAGACTCTGATGTCATGTCTCATTGTTTTTTGCTGTATTTCTAGGTCCCTGCTCCTTTTGTGCTATTGGCTAGCTTACTGTACATTATTTAGGGCCAGCACCATTTACATGATCTATGTGCATATGTTAAAACTCTCATCTCCACAAATAACAAGCAGGACTCCCAATGACAAAGATTGAGCATGAGTGCCTCTGTGCAACTTGACCCATGGGGGTGACATAGTTCTGGAGGCTTTCAAAGAAGTTCAGAGGTTGTCCATGTTATGCTTGGCCTGGGTAGAGACAGGTGTAGACCTTGCTGTGAATGAAATAGAAGAAGTGAACTAAAGATAAGCTTCAAAATGAGTAAAAGGTGACAAATGAAGTGTTGTGCCTAAGTGGTACCAGCTACACTCCCAGGGGTGTGCCAAGATCAGATGCTGATGATCCTCTGGTTAAGTGCCAGGACACAAGCAATGGATTTCAAGTACATAGATACAAGGACAAGTGGAGATGTGAAGACTGTGAGGTGGTTGCAAGGTAGAAGTAGCATAGAGAGAGAGGGAACTAGAAGTACACTACTTTATAGTACAACTACTAAGGTTCAAGCAGAGATGGAATATATAATCATGCTGATGAATGATAAGTAAGGTATTCATGTGGAAATGGATGGAAAGAGATGGAACAATTATGAATCAGCTGATTAAGAGATAGAAGGTCCAGGCAAAGGGCACAACAAGAGAGTGGTCTAGGCTAAGCTAGAGCATGAGAAGAGTGGAATTTATGGGTGAAAGTGAACAAGGAAGCACCCAAGGTGTGCAAAGAGCAGAAGCTACAATAAGAGAAAAGAAGAAAAAGAAGAGAAAAGAGAAAATCATAACATTACCCCCCTGCTAGGGGTGGAGAACCCATGATACCCTAAAAGGCATCATAAGAGGGCCTGGGGGAGCCAGTGATGTTGGCCCAGCCAACCTCATCAATAACATTGTTGCAGAAGTCATCATTGGTGTGATATGAAGAAGAAGGGGGTGACAAAGCCACAGGAGGGCAATGGTAGGAGCCCTGGGAGTGGTGGAAACCACAGGAGCAGTGAGAAGAGTGGGAGGAACCACAAGAAGATGTGCAGGAGAAGCTGTGGGAGAAGGAGAAAGCAGAGAAGATAAGGGGGTCAACAACATGGCATTGAGCAGGGCAGTGAGCCTGTGTATGTTCAGGGTGTCAGTGGAGACAGTAGAGGCATTGGTAGGATGGGCAGTTGATATGGATATGGCTCAGGCATTGGCAGTGAAAGCATGCCTCATGAAAGTGAGGGTAAGAGGGAGAAAGATGACCATCACCATAAAGGCCAGTCCACCAAGCTTCAGTGTGTTCTAGGGCTACAAGCTCATTGTTGTCGAGGGGAGAGAAGAAGGTGGATGGAGTGGTGAAGGTATAATCCCAGGCAGTGGCTAGCTCATGCATGTAGCAGTCAAGGTCAGTGAGGAATTTGCCCATTTCAAGTTGATAGGCAAGAGCTTCAATGTTAGAGAGGAGCTCACAATAGATGGAGATAATAAGGGCTTGGGCAAGTGAGACCTGAGCATGGGGGATGTGAGCAAGAGCAGATGCAAGGAGGAGAAGATAGAGGAGCTACATATAGATTTGATACAGGAGCCAAAGAGGTAAGAACATGTTAAGGTGAGAACTGATGGGGATGGTGAGGTGAGAGTCCATGATGAAAGTCATGACACAGTGGGTATAGTTGGGAAATGGGGCCTTGCAATAAAGGGCATGGGCAGAGAGTGGGAGGTCTATGCTGAGGATTCCAGCAGACCTGGTGTCAATGATAGGAGAAGAGACTGGGATGGGAGCAATGATGGCTGGGTCAATGAAGATAGCAGGGGAAGAGGCTATGAAGTTCTTGGAAGGGATCTCAGAAGTAAGTGCTGAGAGAGGGGAAGAGAAATGAGTATCTGTAAGGGAGGATAGAGAAGAGATAAGTGAAGGCTTAGCAGGAGCTTTCTCAATGGGAAGCTGCAATAATGATACTGGTGGGGTGTCAAGAGGGGTATTGCAAGAATGGAAGCCTTGGTCTACAGAGAAGGCCATTGCAGTTATTTGGAGCAGCAAGTGGTTTTCTTGGTGGGGTAAGGAAGAGGAGTGGATGAGGGAAAGTGGTGAGGGTGGAGGAGTTTATACTCATCCAAAGTGGACTGGGAACATTTCAAGTTCTGTTCCAGTTCCCAGGAATTGTCTTCTGCTGAGTATCCTTTCCATCAGATCAGGAACTGATGGTTACCTGGGGAACCTCAATGTTTTAATATCCACTCTAATTCATATTCCTCCTTATCTTCTATAAGGTCTGGGGGTAGAGCAGGGAAATTCTTTCCATGTACATCATTTTCATGATAGGGCAATAACAGTGATGCATGGAACACAGGGTGAATCTTCCATGTGGATGGAAGATGGAGGTGGTAGGTGATTGGGGAAAGGACTTCTATGATAGTAAAGGGTTCTTCCTGTTTGGGGAAGAGTTTTGGATGAATAATAGCCCATTTCAAATTATGGGCTTCTAGCCACACTTTATCTTCCTTGGTTAATGGGGAAAAGGTGGAACAGATGTGAGATGCCATGGTTTGATGATGTTACATCCTGGATCTCCAACCTGAATTCTAACCCCATTCTGACCCAGCTTACAATTGGTCTTCACACCTAGTAAGCCACTCCAGCCCTTGGACTCCCCTCCAGGCAACTCCAGCCCTCCATCACCATTCCAGTCTTCCCCAGCTATGCATGTATGCTTCCTGCCCCTTAGCATTATATGCTCCCCTGGGCTTCCACTCCCACTCTGCCCCATTCCACTTCCAGTCTATCTCTGCTCCAGTTAAGTACTACCCTAGTTTCCCTTCATCATTTCTGGACCATCCTGATATAACTCTGTTACTATTCCTGGTCAGTTACCATTACCATCATTGTTACTATTCCTGTTCCATTTCTGTTTCTTGCTTTCCCCTGTTTCATCCTGTTACCCTTCAGTTTCAGTCTGATATGACTGGACATTGTCTTCCCTGACATCTCCATTCATTTCCTAGATATCTAGACATCTGCTTTGCTTCTGAGTTTGCACCTGTCTTATTTTGTTACACTCCTAGATAGTTCTGCCTTACTAAGGTATAAGTACTGTAGTTTTGTATCTTGTATCTCAGTATAAATATTGACAAAAACACCAGAAAACCCTCTTGTTGTCATCCTCACTCTGCTTGAGCCCTTGAGCTCACTCTAACCCTCTGGGTTACTCTGGAGTATCTCTAAGGCCAAGCAATATCCTCAAAGGAGTTGCAAGGTCTCACCCCCATGACTAGGCTTGACTCTTCTTGTCCTGCCTGTTCCTCCTGTTAAGCATAGAGACAGCCTTCACCCACCTCTGACATCTATGTAAACCAGGACAATGGAAAAGTGCAAGGGTGCACCATATAAGGTGAAGCTGAGTCCCATCTGACCATTAAAACCCTTTCTAGATTTCCCCAGAGCTCTCCAGAGTCCCCCAGAGTTCTGACCTTTCTTTAGCATCAAGGGTTTTATTTAAAAAAAAGGAACTGGTTAAAAGTATATGCATCTTGGTATAGGTTTTAACAGTCTCCCTTTTAGTGGAATGAAAGTTTTAACAGTATATTTATACTCTCACTTGCACTTCTCTTGCCTTCACATAAGGATTGGCCTCCAATGTCTTTCAATACTCAACTCTGAATCACCTGCATGCTTGGCGCACTTACAGGTGATCCCTCCAAGATCTCTGGAACTTCATTTCATCCCTTGTGTCAGCTGTTAGGATATGAACACCAATGACACCACTATGACCTCATGCTCTTCTGGGCATTTGACCCCTAAGTTAATCTAGTCCTCATGGTGCAGCCTCTTATAGCCCTGATATTCCAAGTCACTCCAAGCCACTCTGATGATTCTACAATGTCAGTTACTGGTTCCTGTTGCTCAAAACACATGTGCCTAGATTCAACTTCTAACTTCTGACCCTGGCATTCCCCTATTTCTCACTCTGGGCTCTCCAAAACAGCTGTGATTTCCTACTATCATACAGTGCCACCAGCCCTTATGAATTCTTGAATGCAGCTTAGGTTATGGTTTCCTACCAATGAGTGCCACTCCCTCTGTTTTTCCTGCTCTTTTCTGGCATCTGACTCCAGTTCTCTGACACTTTGTTGTTACCTGGTAATTCTCAATGGAAAACCACTCCCTATCACTCCGGACTATTCCAACCACTTTCTCATGCCTAGATCTAGCCATTGCAGTCTAAGCATTTCCCAGCCACCTTTCCAGCCCCTTCTTGACAAGTCACTCTAGGATTATCAATAGGTGGTCATTAACCTCTAGCATCTGTTTTCTACTCCTAGGTGACTTATTTCTGGCTGTTGATCCTAGCCTTTTGAGACCCATTCTCCTGAGCATGACAAGTCTATTAAACCTATACCCCTTGTCTCTCCAACCTCCAGCACCATTTTTCTGTGCACTTCTGATTATTATGACCCCCATTGGATACCTTGTCCTATTTTGGATTTGGGAGCCCCAACACTCCAACCTTTCCACCTGCTTCCACTCCTTCCAATGCCTTACCATCTCTTTTGAGTTCACCTCTTCTGCTCAAGCTATCAGACCTCCACAAACCCTACAAAGACTGTTGATTTCACTCTGTCAATGTCTAGCATCACCCTCTGCTGAATGGTTTGTGTTTACTGATTCTAGAACACCACCTACTTATCCACTGTGATCTGTTGACCCTGGGTATTGAGTAGTATCTTGTCTGTTCACTGGATAACACATGCCAGCATCCCACACACCCCCCATAGCTCTGTATCAATTTAATCTCAGCTAACTCTGATCTTGAACCACAGCTCTTGTTGTCATGATCTGGTAGTTATGACTCTGTTGCCTAAGTGCATGGTCATTTCTGTGTCACTCTGCTTCTGTAGCAGGCCAGTTTCATCTGTTGATACTCCTACCAGGAAGACCTCCATCCACCTCTGACCTTCTCTGAACTTGTTGCATTAGATCATTGTTCTTTGTTGCCCATGGCACCTCTGCCATCTGTTTCCTTATCCTTGCAGCTAAGGTATACCCACCTTGCTGACCAACCAGGCTTCAGAAGCACCACCCCTCTTTCTCTGCACTCCACCATGCCCCCTGTGTTTTGTCTCACATGCCAAAAGTCTCTTGCCCCCTCCAGGCATCTCCATCCTTTTCTGCCTCCCCAGAAGGTTCATACTTCTGGCATGACTGCACTGTAATTACCCTTTCCTTCCCTGCTTGTGGTTGGTTGAGTGTTGTTTTGGTTCACCATGGTTTTCTGCTTGAATTTCTTCTATATGGTGCTACATTTGTTTTATGCACCACCTCCCTATAACCCCATGCTATTGGCACCCTCTGTCCCCTTATGAGAGACCTGTTTGGCAGAATTGTTTCCACACCTCTCCATCTCTTGCCTGAGAAATCCTTGCTCTTCAGACATGGTTCCTGATGACTCCATTCCTGCTCATGGGTATTTCCTTCTTTTCTGAATGTCATCTCAGGACCTGCCCTTCTGTTTTCCCTGGGTATTCTTTTCCCAGTAGACCTTCTGCTATTCTGCATCTTCTGGGAATTCTTTTGTTCTGGATATCCCTTCCTTGGTGATAATTCTGCTCTTCTGCATCTCCTGGGAATGCTGCTTCTTTCTTTGGAACCCTTTGGAATCCCTCTGTTATTTGCCTTGGGAATTCCTTGTTCTTCTGGCCTTGTTCTGATGGCTTCATTTCTCTTGCCTTCCATTCCCATTCCTTCTGACCTGTTATCCAGAACTTGTCCTTTCATTTTCCCTGGGTTCTTCTTCTCCTTTGGGGATCTTTCTGCTCTTCCTATATCCCCTGGGACCTTCCTGTTCTTGTGTCCATCCTTTTGATTGGCCTTTCCTTCTGGCCTCCCTCCCATCTTTCTAGATCCTTCCAGACCATTTCTGTTTTGTGCCTTGTGCTGCCCCTAGCACCTTTCCTTTCTGTCTCCTAGTTAACATTGGGATGTTGACCTTGTGGAGGGGATAGCATCTAGTGACCACACTGGAAACTGCTGCTCACACCTAGCAATCCAGTCCCTCTGCACTCTTTTCCTTTCCTCTGTTCCCACTCAGCTCTCCAGTCCCTTTCCAGTCTCTTCTGCCACAGTACCCAGGCCACCTGGTCAACTGTCTACCTTCATGCAATGACCAGACATGCTCTGCACCAATTGCCCCCTCTGATCACCTTTACCACTAGTGCAGCACCTGACTCCTACCTATGTTGACTGTACCCAGCCCTGATCATTTCTGGTTATCTCTGGCTCTTCCCTGAGTAGCCCACCTTCCTTTCCTAGTTGCTGCACATAGATGATGTGCAATTCAATCAGTATACAGACATTGGTTGTGTATAGGAGGCAAGGCCAGCAAGCAACTCTCAGTGGAACATCCACTCCTCTGGATCTTTTCCGGCCCCCACCATGATATCCTCTGGCTCTGTCCCAGCCCTGAGTTTGGCCACAAAAACCCTCATTCCCTCTCCAGCCCTCTGACCTCCATGCCCCTCCCACTGAGCATCATAATTAATTACATGAACACCAGACTCTGCCCTGAGGTATTCCTTTTGGTGGCCCTTTTCTGTCTGGATCTTGACTAGGTTATGAAGGAGCCTGTTTTGCTCCCTTAAGTCCTGGTAAATCAGACCACCAACCTCACAGATTGCATTGGCAATCAATTTATTACCTGTTGTACCAACTCTGTGGACTGCCTCATTAAGAGCAGTGAGGTTCCAGACTCCTTTTGCTATTCCAACCCATACTCTGCCCCTATCTCTTTGGCTATTGTTTGCTCCCCCTATTCCTGTTAAGGCACCAGCCTTGTACACCTTGATTCTGTGCCTCCTCCTTTCCTGATTCTTGGCCATTATAAGGGCCATCCTATTATTGGGATGGAGAGTGAGCTGGTCATCTGACCAGAAGTAGAGATCTGGGAATCCAGCCATATTAGAGCAGGAAAATGAGTGCCAACTTCTTTCCCTCAGGAACTTATCTTCCTTGAGCCAACTCTGTGCTAACCCTAACTCTAACTGAGTACAGAATCTGTTTGCCCTTGATCATCATGTTTTAGTTCCCTTTGGAAATAAATGAACCTCCCTCAACTTTACCCTAGATCTGACCCTTCCAACATTTGTTTTGGTCATCATTTGACTATTGGACTCTAGTCTAATTTCTGACCTTTTTTCTGGAAGTTATTCCAAAGCCCCAAAACTCTCCACTTCTACCTTCTTCATTCCTTTTCAGTTTCCCTGTCCTTATGGCAGAAGTGACCATTTTTGACATCAGGTTTTAATCTTGCCTCTTTGGGAAATTCAGCTATTTCTTCCATCTATTCTTGGCTCTCCTTTTGTCCACTTGCCTGATCATGAGATTTCATTTTGACAGGTTATTACAATTTGCAGAAACCTTACTTTTCAGACTTACTCTGCATGTTCTCTGAACTTGTTTACTCAAGGCTCAAAGCCTTCACTTCAGAAGTCATTAATCCCCTTTTGTATCCTTATTTCCAGCCCCCCCTGGGTCATTCCCAAATCCTGACCTCTGTTATGAAGACAAACTAGGGTAATTACTACACTACTCTAGTATCATTACATCTTTATCTTCATCCCTTTCTGCCCCCTTCTGGACCCCTGTCCCAAGCTCCACCATCTCTCCCACCACCTCTTCCTCTTTGCCATCCTCCAGCCCACTCTCTGCATCCTCTCCACTTACCTTCCATGTGGGATCAAGGATATCAACCAGCCACACTAGCAGCCAGTTTTTTCTTCTCATCTCCTGTACCATCCAGTCCCCTACCTCTCATATGATTGCTGCCAGCAGGTGACAGCCCTCTGTCACCTGCTCAGTACTGCCCTCCACTTCCTCTGAGCAAGCCCTCTTTTCAGGCCACTTCTCCTTTATATTCCTCTGATGCCACTTCCACATTGGCTTCTCCTTCCCTGGGTGTTCATACCTTGCCTTGGCCTCTTGACAGGCCAAGCATGATGTGGACTTTGTAATGCAACTTGAGACGCATTGATCTAAATCTAACCCTAATCCTTGGTGAGTGCCTTCCTAATCTTGCTAAAGGGCTTTTGTGCTAGTGGCCCCTAACTAGGCGTGCTGAGACAAAAGTGAGAGCCAAGTATTGAGACTGGCAGGCTGAGAGTCAAGGGAGCACTTATGCCAGCAAGACTGAATCTAAACCTAGACTCAAGTGAGCAAGACTGGGGAATCCCAGCTTGCCTACCCTTGCCTTTATATATTCCAAGGCCTGGTGCACAGACCATGCTGACTAAGTACAGGAACTACCTAATCAGGGGATGCC
>JBBPKN010000178.1:0-60592 GCA_038089275.1 Pulveroboletus cf. rosaemariae | reverse complement strand
CCTTTTTTCCTTCTTTCTCTTCATAGCTTCCACTCTTCTCACACCTCAGGTGCTCTCTTGTTCACTTGTCACTATAGATTCTGCTCTTCTTGCACTCTAGCCCTGTCTAGACCACTCTCTTGTTATGCCCTTTGCCTGGGCCTTCTATCTCTTAATTAGCTGACTCATAATCATTCCATCTCTTTCCATCCATTTCCACATGGATACCTTACTTATCATTCATCAGCATGATTACTCATTTCATCTCCATTTCAACTCTGTTAGCTGTACTATAAAGTAGCATACTTCCTGTTCTCTCCTTCCTTATGCTACTTCTACCTTGTTATCACCTCACAGTCCTCACATCTCCACTACTCCTTGTACCTATGTACTTGGAATCCACTGTTTGTGTCCTGGCACTTAACCAGAGGATCATTAGCATCTGATCTCAGCACACCCCTGGGAGTGTAGCTGGTACTACTAAGGCACAACACTTCATTTATCACCTTCCACTTGTCTTGAAGTTTACCTTTGGTTTGCTTCATCCTCTTTACCCACAGCAAGGTTTATGCCTGTTCCTACCTGGGCCAAGTATAACAAAAGAAGTAGCATATTCTACTTGTGGCTATCATTGCTATAGTCTGCTCCCACCATTTCACCCAAACAATCCTCACTGTTTGACTCTCTCTGGGAAGAGCCTCATGCCTCTACTTCAGACCCTCTCAAGTCCACTTCAGAACCTGAGAACCCCTCTTCCCCAGATCACCCTTCCATACCAGAAGATGCACTTGTGGATATCCTTGTATTCTCTCAAGAAGAAGTATGAGAAAACCATGACCTTGCTCATGAACTTTCGTCTTCCTTACAAATTCCTTGAGCCCAGACTCCTACTCCTGTCTGACACTGACCTGTGTTCACTCTTCCTTGACCCTCCCCTCCTACAATCATGTCTGGCTCCTCTACTACTAAGCCTATGGAACTTCATCTCAGTACCCCTGAGTACTTTGATGGCAATAGATCCACAGCTGAGAACTGGCTGGATACAATCCAGTTCTACCTCCTCATTAACAGCATGGTCTATGACTTCAATGAGAAGAAGATTGCATTTGCCCTTTTGTTTATGACCAAAGGGCCAGCACTGTCATGGGCTGTGACATACCAGAAGAAGTGTATCTCCAGAATGACAGTCACCATGGGAAAATTTTTCCCTTTTTACCTCCAAGTTCCTGAAAGTCTTTCAACAACAGGACATGATTAATGCTGCCATTCACTGGTTGGCAAACACACAAATGAAGCAAGAAAAGAAAGGTGAATGGATGCCCTTCCTTGCTGAGTACACCACTGAGTTCCAAAACTGCATCATTACTGCTAAAATCACTAACAACAACATCCTCATTGGCTATTTTGAAACAGGACTCATGTCCTACCTCTTTCATCATATCCATAACCTGGATACAATTCCCTCTACTATCACTGAGTGATATACTAAAGCTGCTCATTTTCAAGGAACTATGGAGTGTGCCCACTTTATAGAACAATGGCAAAAGAATCCTCGCATGCTCACCTGAACTTCCACATACCCCTCTACTATGTCCAAATCAAAGAAAGATCCAAATGCTATGAACATTGATGCCATAAAGAAGGGTCGCCTCACTAAAGTAGCAAGAGCCTTCTGCATCAAGAATTGACTTTGCTTCAGATGCCAGAAATCCAACCACATTAACATGGCCTGCCTGAATTTCCCCACTTCTTCTCCTTTCCCCACCACCACCAAAGAAACTCCTTGCATCAAGATGGTCTCTGCCAAAGAACCAACAATGAAGTTCAAGAAGGTTAGTGACAATGAATTAGATGATGGGATGACAAGAATAGTAGTGAAGAAAGAACAGAAGAAGAAGATGGAAAAGCAGGGTTTTTAAAACAGAGTACCTCCCCTATGCAAGGTACTCCCTCCTTCTCTTGTGCACCTGTACTTGTATCTGTGTCCAAGAAATCCATGAAGATTGCAATCCAAGTTTCATCTCCCTCTCATGCCAAGAAAGTCATAGTCACTCATGCTCTCATCAACAGTGGAGCACAGATTAACTGTATTGATTGGAACTTTGTCAAGAAGAACCAATTCCCCACCAAAAAGCTCAACAAACTGATTGTCATTTGAAACATCAACCACTCTGAGAACAAGAAGGGCAAGATCACCCAAACTTGCAATATCCTTCTTCATTTCAAACAGTCTGTTTTCCTGGTTTCCTGCTACATTATCACATGCAGAAAGGAGAACATCATCCTCAGATACCCATGGCTTTGGGCCACAAACCCCACCATAGACTGGATGACAAACACACTTACCATTCCAGATCCTCCCTCTGATGATGTTACCTATCACATCAACTCTGTCCACAAACCTCAATTTGATGGACTCCTTGAAGATATCATGGTTCCCCACAATAAACTCCTGGTCTGCTATCTGGACTATGTCACCCCAGAGCAGTCAATCAATGATTCACTCTATAACCACCACTCTAGCAGGATCTTAGATTACTGCTCCTTCTATTTCCCTGAGATCACCATTGCTTGGCTCATCACATCTACCAAGCTAGCCATTGAGGCCAAAAAGGCCAAACCCAAGATGACTCTTTCTTCTGAATACTCTTAGTTCGCATTAGTATTCTCCAACACTCCACAAACCCTCAATCACCTTCCACCCTCTTGCCCATATGATCACAAAATCAATCTAAAGGACACTTTTGTCCCAAAGATTGGTAAGGTTTATCCCTTATCCTCCCCTGAGTGACAGGCCATGGAAGCATTCCTTGAAGAAAACCTTCAGGCTGGGAAGATTTGTCCCTCCAAATTCCCTCAAGCATCATCCTTCTTCTTCATCAAAAAAAAAGATGGTAAACTCCATCCCTGTCAAGATTATAGATATCTTAATGAACATACCATTTGCAATGCCTATCCTTTCCCCCTTATCTCCAACCTCATTGACAAACTTCAAGATGCTCAACTTTTCACAAAGTTCAATGTCCAATGGGGCTACAACAATGTCCATATTCATGACAAACACCAATGGAAAGCTGCCTTTATTACACATAAAGGGCTCTTTGAACCCACAGTGATGTTCTTTGGTCTAAATAACTCACCTGCTACTTTCCAGTGATTCATGAATGACTTGTTCTGAGATATGATCGCTAAAGGATGGCTTGTCATTTATATGGATGACCTTCTCATTTCTTCCCCTGATGCTAATACCCATCAGGACCACACATCCTGTGTCCTTCAATGAATGATGGAACTTGATCTCCACCTCAAACTGGAGAAGTGCACCTTCACTGTTCCCCAAATTGAATATCTTGGGATGATTATTCATCCAGGCAAGCTTGCCATGGACCCCATTAAACTCACAGGTATTTCCCAGTGGCCCATTCCCTCTAAAGTCAAGGATGTTCATTCTTTCCTTGGCTTCACTAACTTCTATAGGCAATTCATTCCCAACTATTCCACTATTGCCCATCCTCTCCTTGACCTTACCAATAAATCTATGGCATGATCTTGGTCCTCTGCTGCTCAGAAAGCTTTCAATTCTCTCAAAGCTATCTTCCTCTTCCAGCTGGTACTACAAATGCCAGATCTCACTCAACCTTTTGCCATTGCCACCAATGCCTCTGCTTATGCATCTGGTGATATCCTCCTCCAAACTGATGCAAACAGGAATTGACACCCCTGTTCTTACCTCTCTCAGACCTTTTCTGCCACTGAGTGGAATTATGATATCTATGATTGCAAACTCCTCACAGTCATCTGTGCCCTTAAAGCCTGAAGACAATACCTCCTTGGCTCCTTTACTCCTGTTCAGGTTTTCATTGACCACAAAAACCTGACTTATTTTAAATCCCCTCAGAAGCTTAACTGCCACCAGGCTCACTGGCTTCTCAATATTGCTGATTTCGACTTACAACTTTCACATGTTGCTGGTACCTCCCTTGCTGGGCCTAATGCCCTCTTATGTTGTCCCAACCTTTGTCCTGACACTTCTCAGGATAACCAGGCAGTTACCCTTCTCCCACCTGAACTCTTTGTTAACCTCATTGATGCTAATCTCTGTGCCCATATCAAGGAGCATCAACAAGGGGACCCCCTCCACCTCTCCATCCTACAGAAACAGGATGTCTTCACAGATGAGAAATTCCTGTGCTCCTGCACCTCCAATTGGAAGGAAATTAACAGTTTGCTTACTTACTGCAATCATGTCTTTATCCCTTCCTCCATTAACCTTTGTTGTGCCATTCTCCACTGATGTTATGATCACCCCTCTGCTGACCACCCCAGTTATTTCAAAACCCAACAACTTGTCTCCACCAAGTTTTGGTGGCCTGGTCTTGCCTTCTTTGTCCACAACTATGTTGCTGGTTGTCCCATTTGCCAGCAGAATAAGGCAAACACTCACCCTTCTCACCCTGCTCTCTCCTCCATTCACTTCACCACCACTCACCCCTTTCAACAGATCTCTTGTGATCTCATCACCAATCTCCCTCCATCCTCTGACTTTGATGCCTTGTTGGTCGTGATCGACCATGGGCTTATGAAGAGGGTAATTCTTTGCTCTACCAAGAAATCTGTCACTGCTGAGAATATCACCACCCTCTTTTTCCACAAAGTCTACCTTTGATATGGTCTTTACAACAAAATCATCTCTGATCAAGGCCCTTAGTTCACCTCAGCCTTTGCTAAGGAGCTTGGGAAACTCCTTGAGTACAATTTATCCCTTTCTACTGCATACCATTCTCAATCTGATGGTGAAACTGAATGAGTTAACCAGGAGATTGAGATGTACATCTGCATTTACTGTGGCTTCAACTCTACCAGATGGGCTGACTCCATCACCCATGCCAAATTCATTTACAATTGCCATCCCCACTCCATCACTGGGCAATCCCCATTCTATCTCATGATAGGATATGAACCCTGTGCACTTCCTTCCATTATTGATGAATCACTAATGCCTGCTGTTGCTGACTGCACTAAGGCACTCCTTGCTGCTTGCAATGAAGCACTTGCAGCCCATGATCTAGCCTGCCAAACTATGGTATCATGCATCCACTCCACCTTCTCCCCATTTGCCAAAGGAGATAAGGTGTGGTTAGAGGCCCACAATTTGAAATGGGCTGTTGTTCATCTGAAACTCTCCCCAAAACAGGAAGGACCCTTTACCATCACAGAAGTCCATTCCCCAATTACTTATCACCTCTGCCTTCTATCCACATGGAAAATTTACCCTGTTTTCCATGCATCATTGTTATTGCCCTATCACAAAAATGACATTCACAGAAAGAACTTCCCCACTCCACCCCCAGACCTTATAGAAGGTGAGGAGGAATATAAGTTAGAGCAGATATTAAAACATTGAGGCTCTCCAGGTAACCATCAGTTCCTGATCCAATGGAAAGAGTACTTGGCAGAAGATGACTTCTGGGAACCAGAACAGAACCTGAAATGTTCCAAGTCTGCTTTGGACAAGTATAAACTCCTTCACCCTCACCACTTTCCCTCATCCACTCCTCTCTCTCCTCACTCCACTATGAAAACCAATCATCATTCTAAATAGCAATGGCTTTCACCATTGATCAAGGTTTCCATTCCTGCAACACCCCTCTCAACACCCCACCCCAGTCCACATTCCAACTCCCCATCACTGATGTCCCTGATGAGCCTTCACTCATATCTTCTCCTTCTTCACTTACTAATACTCACTTTTCTTCTTCACTTTCTGCCCTTACATCCAAGCTCCCTTCCGAGGACTTCATAGCCTCTTCCCCTGCTATCACCATTGGCCCTGCTGTCATCGCTTCCATCCCCATTCCTCCTCCTGCAATTGACACTCAGTCCACTGGCATTCTCAGCATTGACCTCCCACTCTCCATGCATGCCCTTTGTCAGGGCACCCCTTCCTCTGACTATTCTCACCAGGTCATGACATACATCATGGACTCATGCCTCACCATCCCCATCAGCTCTTATTTAGACATGTTTTCACCACTCTGGCTCATCTACCAGATTTACATGCAGCTTCTCCATCTTCCCCTCTTGGCCTCAGCCCTCACTCACATTCTCCATGCTCATGTCTCCCTCACACAAGCTCTTATCACTTCTATTCACTGAGAGCTCTTGTCCAACATTGAGACTCTTGCCTATCAGATACATATGGGTGAATTCCTCACTGACCTGGATCGATACATGCACGAGCTGGCCACTGCCAGGGACTACTCCCCTACCACTCCTTCTGCTTCCTCCTCTTCTCTTGATGATGATGAGCTTGCTGCGCTCAAATGTGCTGAAGCCTGGTGGACTGGTCTTTATGACAATGGCCACCTTTCTCCTTCTCACCCCTGCTTTTGTGAAGTGTGCTTTCACTGCTGATGCCTGGGCCACATCTGCATCAATTTCCCCTCTCACCAATGTCCTTACTGCCTCCATTGGCATCCCAGACATACTCAAGCTCACTACCCAGCTCAGCACCATGTCATTGACCTGCTTGTCTCCTCCTTGCCCTCCTCTTCCTCTTACAGCTCCTCTTATATATTTTCCCATGGATCCTCCTGCTCCTCTCACCACTCCTGCAGATCCTGCCACTCTCAGGGTTCCTACCACCACCCTTCCACAGCTCTATCACCCCCTCCACCTTCTTATCACACCAATGATAACTTCCACAATGACATCATTGACAAGGTTGACTGGGCCAACATCACCAGCTCCCCCAGGCCCTCTTATGATGCCTTTTGAGGTGTTATGAGTCTTCTACCCCTAGCAGGGGGGTAATGTTATGTTTTCTCTTTTCTTTCCCTCTTTTCCTTCTTTCTCTTCATAGCTTCCACTCTTCTTGCACCTCAGGTGCTCCCTTGTTTACTTGTCACTATAGATTCTGCTCTTCTCATGCTCTAGCCCTATCTAGACTGCTCTCTTGTTATGCCCTTTGCCCGGGCCTTCTATCTCTTAATTAGCTGACTCATAATCATTCCATCTCTTTCTATCCATTTTCACATGGATACCTTACTCATCATTTGTCAGCATGATTACTCATTTCATCTCCACTTCAACTCTGTTAGCTGTACTATAAAGTAGTGTACTTCCTGTCCTCTCCTTTTTTACACTACTTTTACCTTGCAATCACCTCACAGTCCTTGCATCTCCACTACTCCTTGTATCTACATACTTGAAATCCACTGTTTGTGTCCTGGCACTTAACCAGAGGATCATCAGCATCTGATCTCAGCATACTTCTGGGAGTGTAACTGATACTACTAAGGCACAACACTTCATTTGTCATCTTTCACTCATCTTGAAGTTTACCTTTGGTTTGCTTTATCCTCTTTACCCACAGCAAGGTTTATACCTGTCCCTACCCAGGCCAAGTGTAACAAAGTTATTTTACCCTTTTATCCTTTATCTATTGCTTTAGCACCTTGGAAAGATATTTCAGTGGATTTCATTACAGAATTACCTGTTTTAAAGGGTTTTAATGCAATTATGGTAATAGTGAATAGATTTTCAAAGAAGGTGGTTTTCATTCCATGTTCTTCTTCTATTTCTTCTCTTTCTATGGCAGAACTTTTTAGAGATCATATGTGATCTTACCATGGTCTTTCTTTATCAATAGTTTCAGACCATAGCCCTTAATTTGTCTCAGATTTCACAAGCACACTCAATAAAGTTTTTTAAATAAAGCAGAAGACTTCTATAGTATATTATCCACAAACAGATGGGCAAACAGAAAGAATTAATAGGGAATTGGAACAGTATCTCAGGAGTTTTATTGCTAAATGTCAAAATCAATGGGCAGACTGGTTAAAAGTGGCAGAATGTTATCATAACCAATTCTTATTTATCTTCTACAAAAACATCATCTTTTGAAGTTATCAAGACATATCATCCAAGACTTGGTTTGGAAGCTCCTGCTAATTCCATTCCCTTATCCACTTTTCTTCATAATATGTCCAAATCCTTCAAGGAAGTTAAGGATGCATTAGAAAAAACAAAGCATCATATGAAAAAGCAAAACATTAAAAGTGACCTTCAGTATAAGAAAGAACAATTAGTTTTGTTATCCACCAAAAATCTCACACTTCCCTATCCTTCCAAGAAACTTAGCAAGAAATAAATTGAATCTTTCAAAATTCTTGAAGTTATTCTACATGCAGTTTGACTTTACCTATCAAAAACAATATGTATTCATTCTACTGTCAATATATCATGCATCAAACTATATCTTCCATCTCTTTCAGAACAAGATACAGTGGCTCAAAAAACTGTTGCAATGTTTGCATGTTTTGCACTAAATGTAATGGCTATCAATAACTACTAATTATTATGCTAGACTATGAGTATATGAAATGCAGTACTTTCTCTTGGCTTTCTATTGGTCCAATGATCAAAGCATTTGGTTATGTTTTGGTAACATGGCAATCATATCAAAATCACAACTCATTGGGTTAGTTTTTTGACTTTGAATTTCCATTACATATATTGGACCCTGAAGTGCTGTAAAATGATTATATATCTTAGGTAATTAATATATTATGTCACTTTCATGTCACTAATTAACCTGCAGCATATATAAACCCTACCATCACAAATAAATTCCCTTATTTCCATTATAAAACATATTTCTGCTGCTTAAAGAGATAATATTATCTCTTTTGCCTCTCTTGATCTTTCCTGTAGGAAAACTGCATCTCAAACTGGTCTAGGGAAGTCTACTGTGGCTAGGGTCCTTCAGGAAATCTAACCAGAGAAGGAAAATTATTATAGTGGTCATTCTTCAAAACTTTCTCCTATCAACAAGCATGCTATTATTTAACAGATTCTTACTAGAAAGGCTAGTAATGCAGTTCAGACCACTCATTTCATCAATTCTATTGTCAGCACTCCTGTCTGCCTACAAACAGTTAGAAATATCCTCAAGGAAGCTTCTTTAAAAGCTATGATAAAAAAGAATTTTTTTTTCTCTGCTGTCTATAGAAAAAGCAGGCTGGCCTTTGCTCTAAAGTACCAGCATTGGACTGTGGAGGACTGGAAGAGGGTAATTTGGTCAAATGAGACTAAAATCAATAGAATTGGATCAGATAAACAAGAATATGTGTGAAAAAAGAAAGGAAAGGGGATAAGTTCTAAGAAGATCAAAGATATAGTCAAGTTTGAAGGAAAATCACTCATAGTATGGGGCTGTATTGGATGGAATGGTGTGGAAGTTTTGAGTAACATTAAGGGAAGGATGGATGCTAAACAGTATATAGCAATTTTGAAGGAAGGATTATTGCAGAGCATGGAGAATTCTGAAATTCCTTCAGATGAAATCATATTTCAGCAAGATAATGATTTCAAGCATATCTCTAGAAAAGCTCAAATCTGGTTTAAAAAGCAAAATATCAAGCTTTTGGATTGGCCTACTTAATCTTTAGACCTTAATTCTATTGAACATACTTGAGATCATTTGAAAAAATGTCTTTCAGATTATGAGAGGGTACCTATAGGAGTTCATTAATTATGGAATAGGATGGTGGTAGAGTGGGAAAGGATTTCTGTAAAGGAGTGTCAAAAATGGATAGAAAGCATGCCTAGAAGGATTTAAGCAGTTATCAAGACCAAGGGAGGTCATACCAGATACTAAATACCATATTCTATTTAAAGCCAAAAAAACTGTCCCAATGAGTTGTCATTTTAATATGGTTGCCATGTTACCAAAACATAACCAAATGCTTTGATCATTGGACCAATAGAAAGCCAAGAGAAAGTACTGCATTTCATATACTCATAGCCTAGCATAATAATTAGTAGTTATTGATAGCCATTGCATTTAGTGCAAAACATGCAAACATTGCAACAGTTTTTTGAGCCACTGTATATGTTAATTATTATATTGCCATATTAAATAAATTCAACTTACTCCAATTTTCTCTTCATGCAAATGTCCCTTTCTTAATGGCTTCTCTGTCAAGGCTAAGTTCTAATCATTTTTAGAAACTATTTTATATATATCAAAGTACTTGAAAATCTACTAAACCATTCATATTTAATATACTAGCATATATTGCAATCTATGCATGATCAAGATGTCAAAATAGTTAGACAATAGTCCATTGCAAATGTGGGCATATTTGCTTATCCTGCAGCATCCCAATGGACCAGTAATGGTCAGTTTCTGCAGCTGAAAATGAATTTCAAGAGATTTCAAAGAAGATTCCAAGATGCTAAATATTCAACTAACTAAAAATCAGTTTATACTTCATTGGTCACAGTGGGGGATGTTCTCCTGCCTTGCATGAGTCAATTGGTGTAGTATGGACATGAGGAGACAAGGCCAATTTTTTTACATTTTTTTCCACAGTGAGCAAGTCACGTGAAATAGACAGTAATGTACTTGGGTTTAGATCCAGTAGGCCTGCGGGTTGCCATCTCCTCCTGTGTCTAGTCGATATCCGGAGGCATTGAGTGGGTTACGCTGGACAACAACGCAGCTTTGCATGCCTTACCACCGCCGTCGAGAGATCCCATTGCGTACACGAGAACGCCTATCCATCACGATCTCGACACATCCGGAAATGCGGGAAGCATGCGACCGAGTAGAAACTTGACAGCGATGTGCTGACAAGTGCCCCCAGATCTGCCCTGGTTGTCGAGGCTCACCAATGGGCTGTTTGGGATACATAAACGGACGAGGCTCTGTTGGAAGGCCAGCATTCGCGCTTTCTCCCCGTTCGCTCGGGTGGGTCGCTTGTTGCACATCCTGAAATATGACCGCCCAGGATATTCCTCTCGAAAACGCAGAATTATCGTCGGTACTACAAGAAGGGATCCTGTATGGCAAGGCGCATTAACGACGATATCGTGGGTAAAGCATACTGAATGGCCCATGTGGCAAGGATTCCCGTTGTAATGTTCGGAGCGACGATCCACTCACCAAGTGAACCGCAGGATGCTTACGGTAGCTTTCCTATTGTTGCTCTTCAGCACGATGGTGCGCTTTCCCCGATAAGCATAGGTCAGAGATTGATTCCCTGGGGATGCACAGCACCTCGTGATTGATGTCATCAGGATCATGGAGGGTTTGATACTTTTCTGGGACACCTACCCAGGAGGTCCGATCGGGTATTTTTCAAACGTAACCCAATGGACATTTGTGTACAAGAGCAACGTGTACACTGCACAAACCCCGATGGGGGATGGCGTCACTGTAAGCTTTGTCCTCTCTCAAAGGTCTCATCAATTGACTGTGCTGATAGCTTTACCGCTATCATTTGGCATGGTAGTCTAAACTTGTCATGATTTTTCCCGTGCTACCTTGGTGTGCTATTGCTGGTGTGTATATCGGGCATCTTTGGGAGTGACTGAAAATCACTGATGACATGTTCGAGAAGTAACTGGATTTGGAAGCTCATACACCGCGTTGCATGCAACCTAAAATGAGATCTTCGTTGGAAGCCTCTCTCAGTGGATCACGTCGTTTTACGCATCCACGCTGACGACAAACCTATTGACGACTCGTCCGGACCTGCATTTTTGACGTGTATCGGAGGCTTTCTGACCTCCCTCTCCATTCGACCAGTTCTGCTGGCATATCGTATCTGTCTGTCGATCGGGCGGTGGCCAGCCTGTGTGTTCACCGGAAGTCGCAATTGCAGCACAATCTACATATCATCGTCGATGCCGGTGTAATCTATTCGGTCACTCTTTGTGCAGAGCTGACCTGCTTCTAAAACCAATCCAACAGCCAGTATGTGATTCTAGACATGGTTAGCACACCATGAGCTCACACGATAGTGAGAATAGGCTGGCTGAACGCTATTGCTGACTGTCCAGGTCACGCCTATCATTTCCATCACGTTTTACATGATCAGCGCTCTCGATGGAGGAAACGTATGCTTGAGCGAACGCAAGTGCCATGCGGTCGGAGAAGAGACGTGACCTCGCCTCCCAGTGTGCACAGATCGACCGTATGTGCTGATGCGTGGCACGTGACATGCCCGGGTCTTCGCACACTAGATGTAAGAATTACGGTGGACGGTCTTGTAATGTATTGCGTCGGGAGCTGCAGAAAATGATGCACTCATTGAGGTTCATGCATTTCTAGAGTATGTTAATCTGGCCCGAGCGCAGCTCCTCGGCACCGACTCTGCCAATATGCATTACCACTCATGTTATGAGAAAGTCTACTGTAGCTCTCAAGCCCCAAAATGGTCAACCCTGAACGACGAGGTCGACCTCCATGACTGCGAGAACAACCATTGAAGGAAGACAAAATTCGACCAGGTCACAGAGATGTGACACTGTTCATCGATGTGCAAGGATGAACTCGTTTCTCCACCTTGGCTCTCGACCTTTTGGGTGTGTGTGTAGCACACAGATATCCAGCAACCGTTTCATCGCCGTTTCGATGGCCGGCACAACGCCTATGTGATTCGCTCGACAGTTGCTGTTGTTGATGCCCGTTGAGAAACTCGAAGGCCGAGGATGAGAACACCGACAAGTCGTCACCGCGCTTGTGTCATTCTACCGCTGATATGTCGCTCTTTTGGCAACTGAACCGTGATAAAGCTCTACCGAAATCGTTCCGGACGTTTGGGTGTTGCTACAGTTTGGCGCTAGGTCCAAATGTGCAGAACGAGTATGTGGATGTGTATTGCGCGACTGAGTTACGAGCACCAGAAACATAGCTCTTGAGGGGCTCGCAAGTCCCGTCGCAAATTTCGACGTTTCACCATTCCCCTGCGCCTCCCCGTCCGCCTAAATCGGCCTAGAATGATAAACCATCTGCGCGGCGGTGATCCACAATAACTGCGTCGTCTCTTCGCCCTGTCGAATCGTGGGGAGGCAGCCTATACATATCCACTCTCATATCGTGCCTTTGTCAAGTTTTTTTTGCCATGTTTACCTCACCTGTACGTGTATTCCGGTAGTATTTTGCGCCACAACGACAAAGATAGCGGCTGAATCCATCGGAGTGCCACCACGGCAAAGTTGTGTGTGTTCGCTAGTCCGCTCGACTTCCTTCTGATGTCTTAGAACGAGTATAGCGTCCACTCCGATTCCTTCGTCGAGTCCAGAGAACTCAAGACCACTCCGTTCTTGGCAGGGAAGTAGCCGTGCACGACAGAGCCTTCTCTGGTGCTCCGCCCCCGAGCCTTGTCCCGATCAGCTTCATGCCATATCTCGCCTCCCAAACTTGAGGGAATTTCAACCACTGGACCGATCCTTCCGCTTTGGTGACGGACCACGTGCAGAGGGTCTATCACCGAACAGTCAAACGCTCAGACTTTGGCATCACTCACGAGGTCCGACCCTCGGTCGCGGTAGAACACAAAATGGTGAGATCTTCGATTGTTATCGATCACTATATCGGGTCCTCAGTGCTGCGGTGGTTTCCGAGGAGTGAACCATTGCCTTACTCTACCGAAATTGGCACTGGTGCACGATCATGCAGGTGCACACACCTCAGGGCCCCTCAGCTTCCAGTGGAACGATGTGGGTCACCTCGGGGCCAGACGCAATACGCTTGCAATGCACGTCGTCACGATCAAGGCGCTTCTGCGCAGTCAAGGGCTATTGCTCGAAGTCCTGGATATGCGGATAGCCCGGTCGAATTGGACACAGAATCGCCCCTGTTCACTATTTAACGGGTCTTCCTCACGCCGCATTTCGGCATCTATAATGCACAATCGCACCCTCTTCTTCGTCTTGTTCTCCCCACCTCCGCCATCCATTCTTCACCGGGGTTCGTCGTAGGCGATACCGCTTCAACACCGCACTGGCTATCCAAGATCCGTGCAACGGTCAGGTGACGGCTCCATTTCTGTTTAATTTGTGCTGAGATTACACACGAGGCGTACTGTATTTCTGAGTTTTATACTGGGCATCGGGGAAATGTGGGTGGCTCCCGCGTCCCCGAGGTGATGCTACTTGAGGAAGGAAGAACTGTCTATCAGCGCAATTCTTGGTGATGTCCATGTCATCATACATGTCACTTCCGGAAGAGGACGACTCTGACCTGAGTACTTGAATGGGATAAGACAATTGTAGATCCATGATTTGAGTCTAGTATGTAGCACTTGATTCTTGTGGTAATTTTACGTTGCGCGTGTGCGTTGTTATTAGCAAATACACCATACAATAGGGTTTTCACGTTTGTTTTTTGTATATAGTTTGGAAGCAGCCACGTTCGATTCCTGCTTGCAATCGTATTTGACGATAAGGATGGGAGTTGAGCAGATTTCTTGGTAGCACACGTGTTGTTCCACGTTGGTAGCTCGGGTGCATATTCGCCCAACTTGGACCAGTTTCTATACCGTTCGAGGGACGCAAACTGTTCATAAAGGTGTCGATCGCTTTCTGGGGATATGAACGAAGCCGCCGCCTGGCAACAGGTTTCATCATTACTTCATCAATCCCTCTCTTTCCGTGATTCCGTGGCATGAACCATTCGACCATGGACCGACGACTCCTCCATCAACTCGGGACGCTGCGCAGGCTCCGTGAGAACGAGCAGAACTTGGACACGGAAACGATTCTACGAAGAAGGGGAGCCTTTCCATTCTCCTTACGCCCCTGAGAGAGGGAGAGGGAGAGGAAAGGGGGTGAGAGCGGGGATCGCGCGTTCCTCATGGTATGTTCGATGTACCGTCAAAACTTGTTCAGGGACCAACGGTTTTGGCAAGTCGAGATGGATGGAGAGTGGCGGACAGCGCGGTGCTTCGTTGGCAAGGACTTCCGAGACAGCGCGGTTTCCACCAGAAGACACCCCTCGTGCCTCGTTGTTTGGAAAATGGAGGTTCGGAAGAGTCTGTGTACCCGAGTTCTCCCGAAGTGATGCGGGCTCTATGGATAGTCTAGAACGAGGAAACATCTGGTAGATCCCTTGGTCAGAACCGCCCAAAAGTTGACTTTATGGAAGAGGGTTGGGTCGTCGACGACATCGAGCTCATGGAACGGCACGATGGTGTTGGCCCCGTGGAAGCAAAGTGGTTTGAGGACGAGCCGAGTCAATCCGAGCGACACGTAATCCTTGCGTCACGTTCAGGCACTCTGGCAATGCATCCGGCAACTTATTGAAGTACACGGACAGCGGAAGCTACCACCGTTGTTCTTTGCCCACATGACGAGCATACGGGTCTCCTGCGGTCCCGAACCCGAAAACATAGCGACGCCTTTGTCTATGCTCTCATGACGGAGTGCAAACGAGCATATCTCGCCTGCACATGCCTTACTGGGCTCAGATCACGGGCGCCGTCGCATCTGATGATAGACGTGCTTTCGGTCTGTTGGAGCGCCATGTACCATCGGCCAGGGAGATGTCGCCTAAAGTGGGTGACATGTCATGGTATGTTTGTCTCTTTGTAGTCGTCCGATGCAGACTAGCCTCTCGTTCGTTGGCAAGGAGATTTTTCAACGGGTCCGTTTCTAGTTTTCTCCCACCGATGATCAGAAAAAAATTAGATAATCGTCCAGGAGATTCCATTCCGTGCCAGGGCACTGTCAAGAATGTCATCCAATGACATGCTTTATGACTGTGGGGTAAGCACTATGTACGATTCGCACGCACCGAGATTACGAGATCCTGTCAGGGAATGCTCGCTCGTTGCTCAGAAATCTGATGCAATGTCACCTGGCGCTCTGGAAGTGATGAAAGGTGCCGTGCCATTGTCGTCGGCGCGCTTCCTGGTCGCAAGACCAGTTCGCGAGGCTGGGAAGCTGTGGGTCGAGGTCCGCTTCTCCGTAATGAAGATTCGGCTGAAGGGAGGCTGGAGGACTGGGACTGAGAAGTCGCGCAGGTTCGTAGCGCCCTTCCGTCGATGCTTGCCATGTCCGCGGAGTATTAACTTATTCCCTGGATAGGGTTTGGGCAGGGCATCTGTGTCATGTCGCCTGTGCTAGCATAATTTCAAGATGGATAGTGGCGCCCTTACGGCTACGTATGTCTGGCAACGAGATGTCGTTTTCGGTCACTGGGCCCTGTGAGCCCGGGCTTGCTGATCGGCGAACAGCGAAGTTGGACTGACAGAGGGCTTGAAAAGGAGATAAAAAAGTGTTCTATCAGCTCCAATCGCAACGATCTCGCCGTGGTTCGAGAACAGGCCAAACGGTGGTCAGCGACTGGACGAGCTGATGACCACGGCTGTTTCAGGAACGAACGAGTCACGGACCACGGAAGGTGTAATTGATTTCCCGATATGGTTCAGGCACGGAAGTTTCCGAATCGGCCCGGCAACATCAGGTCTGATGTGTTGGAGCGTCGGACTCGTACTTATTTCTGCTTTTTCACCAGCCATTGGCTCTTGATTTTTCGACCTTGTACGCATCATCGACCATGTCTCCGGCACAGGACGGTCAGGAAAAGCCCTCGACGTCCATTCTCAAAGAGCGTAGATTCAAGTTGAGCAGGTGAATCGTGTCATCATCTTCATCGTCGCCTTCTCTGACCCCTCCTCCAGGGCGTGCGATCGCTGTCGGTGAGCATCCCCGAAGCCGCGCACTCTTTCCTTCTCATTCTCTTGCGGGCAGGCGAAGGCGAATCAAGTGCGATGAAGGGCATCCTTGCCAAGCTTGCTTGACTGCCAACTCGCCTTGTACTTTTGAAGAACCAGGGAAACGAACACACCCCCACAAGTCAAAGTACGTACACATGGATGTCACCCATGGCAACACCTATCTTAGTGTGCAACAGACGCACCGCCACCCTCGAGGACAGGATGCACCAGCTCGAGACCCTTATCCAAGCAATCCCTCCCATCGTTTTTGCGGCCGGAGGTTTGAACCCTCCCCGACATCTCACAGCGGACCCGAACATGGCAAGTCCGCTGTCTACATTTGCTTCCGTAAACCACACTTTTCCATCGGGTGTCCCCCCGCCATCTCTGCACGTTTTCCCCCTTACGAACCCATCGACACACTTTACGACACCACCGCCAAGGGGTTCTCCGAGACAAGAAAGTCCTAACACAGCACTTCGTTCCATTCTGGGACAGTCTTCTCTGCCCCAGAACGGGTCCGGGGCCGAACAACCCCTCGAGGAGACGTCCCGAATACATGCCTCATACCTCTACTTCGATGACGAAGGGTATACGCGATGGCAAGGTGAAACATCTGGTCTGCCTCTCCTCGATCTCTTGGTAGAGAACCGGACTCCTGTCAAGTCCGAATCAGAGAAGAACTCCCCAGACATGAGCTGGGCTGGTAAACAATCCCCTTCCTCCGATACCACCGCATGGTTTCCCAACAGGACCCCCCGACGCACTGACGTCAACCCTGAGGCGCTCTGGCGACATATAACCTCATATATTGTCCCAGAACTGATGGATAGGTGATCTTTGCCCCACGACCCTTATCTTGTGGCTTCTTACCACGTTGCATTGTCAGCTTGGTGCAATGCTATTTGTGTACATCCTATTATCTTCTCCCATTCCTCCATGTTCCCACGTTCCTAGCGGTTTGTCAAGTTTATTTGCGCTCTTTCGTTGTCTCACTCATGCCATCAGGATTACGGAAACCCACGAAAATGGGCTGAACCAGGTTTCGCTGCCTTCATCGTTGCCGTTTGCTGTCTTGCGTCACGCCACATCGATGATCCCCGTGTCCGGTCGGATCCCAGTGAGGGCGTGTCGGCAGGCACGCAGTGGTTTGAACTTTTCGGCCGTCTCCGTACACTTCCGATCTCGGATCGCCCCACGCTTTACACCATCCAAGCGCATCTGATCGCCGCTGTCTATGCGGTGGGGCTAGGAAAGCTCTCCAAAGCGGCCGCTTTATTATCAGAGGCCGTCACAGTCTCGATCGACGCAGGTTTGCACCGTTCTTCCGACACGTATGACCTTTTCGACCCCATCGAAGATGAGATTCGGAAACGCACGTTTTGGTGCGTATACTTATGGGACAAGCAGTTATCTGCACACTTTGGCAGACCGCCCATGATTCGCCTCCGGGATTGCGATATCGGAGAGCCTGCGATTGTCGACGACGAGTTTGTGACCCGCGACGGTATGCTTCCGCAGCCCATCGGCACAGAAAGTCGAATGAGCGCGTTCGTCACGGCAATACGAATCATCGTCGTCATGGAATCTGTGGTGGACATCCCGCCACCGCGTCATCGAACTGGGGACTCTTCGCCTTTCTTGTTGCATGCGGCTGCGGTGCTGTCAGGCCACATGCGACCAAAGGATCTGCGCGAGGAAGAAAGTCTACTTGACAAAATACACCGGTCAATACCCCCGTATTGGGCCCATACATCGGAAACTTTGGCCAGTGATGATGTCATCAGAGTTACGCAGGCCGTACGACTTCATTGCGCTGAGCAGTTTGCCAGAATGTTGATCCACAGACACCGATTTTCCAATATCGTGGCGGAGAGGGTATACAGTGGTTCGACCGAAGAAGAGCTCGGCGATGCCGAGCAAGAGGCCATGATTGCCGCCCATGCATGTGCGTTGCAGATTATCTCATCCTATATGCAGATCGCAGCCAAGGGACTGATGACCTATTGTGAGTCGACTTTGATGTCAGCTGCTCCGTGTCGTTACCGTTCATTTCCTGTAGACGGGGTCCATGTCATTCATCAGCTGACACAAGCTGGACGTACCCTCTTGGCTGTACTAATCAATTGCAAAACCGAAAAACTTCAGCCCTTGGTTCAGCCTGCCCTCGAAGCCCTTCGATCGTGTGTCGGATTGCTACGACGATTCAGTGGAAGATATGTATGCGGCCAGAGATCAGGAGACTTGATGGAGGAGTTTTGCCGTCGTGAGTTGGTTTAACGCCCTGATGGCGACTATCAAGATTTACTTGCTCATTCAGTCACACAAATACCCCTTGAACCGTCTCGTACTGATTCCCAGGACCAGTCGCGTGCGCGACCTCCATGGATAAGACCCGTCCGTAAAAAGACTCCCAGCATGGCCAAAGGGACTGGTAGTGATGGTGGTTCTCATCACAGCAGCCCTGAGGCGTTCACACCGTCGGAGTTTTTCATTGACCCCACTGCCGGCATGATGAGTCCTCGGCCGAACCAGCGATTCTCTCCAATCCCGGTTGCTGGCGGCCCGGGTGGTCAATACCTCAGTGCTAACCGGCGTTCATCACTGACGCTACCCTCGTTCTTGGACTCATCCACTACCATGGAGATGGACCCAAACATGTACATGTCGTCCCCGGCGGAGGTGCTGAGCATGTTTGGCGATAGTTCTGTGGACGTTTCTTCGGTATTTACTTCCGACTTCAGTATGGGGCAACACTCGACTGAGTCAAGCGATTCCTTGTACGGGCACCTTGGTGGGGGAAATCTGGTTACAACCCCATGAGCATCGTAGTTTTGGGCCTTTTGAGCGACTTCGAGGATGTATTCCCCTACATCCCCTTTATCTTCGTATATTTGGCCTGATCATTGTCTTGTACTTACAGTATCAATGTAATCAGGTTCTTATGGGGCCACTGAATGCATTCCGGAATTACTATTGGCCGGATCGCAGTGTTGGCTGCAGACCGGCCGGGTTGCGCCGTCTTAGAACTCCGCTCTCTCGGCTAGGCATATTTCAACTCCGACCTCCGCAAAATGCGCACAGTCTGATGCCGAGGCAATCCCTTGCCGAGTGTCGGCAAGCCACTTTGCTATATGAATGATTCTGCCCGGGTGAGACAATTTTGGCCCACCGGAGACCTTGCAAGCAAGGTGGTGCAGTTCACTGACCGAAACCGCATTCCTTGATCTATCCCTCTCTTTGCGCAGTTGTTCCACAAAGTTCTGAACATTGACCGTAGAAAGTATCTCATCGTCCAGAGCACGGCGGGAACACGGTTTGGACAAGGACTCACGTGCGTCGCGTTGCAATGGGCAGTTCTCGCGTCGGACGCACCCTTGTCCTCGTGTCCTTGATCGTCGGCTCTTACTCTGACGCGACAGACGCAAAGCAAACTTTTGGAGGTATTCATGTCCCCATCGCCCGAAGTCCGGCGTCAAAACGCTCGCGGCGCTCTGTGAGCGCCGGATCTACCGGCCTTGGTGACTTTGAGGACATGTAACGACTCATTTCGCGTTTGCTTCCTTTTTGATCGCTGATCCTGTCGATCACTAGAACGTATAGTGTCCAGATACAAGTCGGCGAGACACAGATACCCGTCGTGTTAGGTAACGAATGGCCCGCTCTGAGACTGCGAGGATAGGCGTGCTGACGTCCTCTATCGGAAGATACGGGATCATCCGATCTATGGGTCCTGTCTACGTCGTATCGGGAAACTCGCCCGTCCAACAACAAAGTGTCGTTGTACCCACTCTCGAGCTTTCGACCCACCCATCTGGACGCAGTGTTGGTATACGGCGATTCCCGCACGGGAACCTACGCAGAAGGCCCTATAGGATCTGATTTTGTGTCCTTGGCTGGACTCAGTTTACACGATCAGTACTTCTCAGCGATCAATTCCACGAACACGTCCGTCATCCAGACGGACTTGGGTGGTATACTTGGTCTCGGATTTCCTTTTAATAGGTGCGTGGCGGGTCAACTTTTGGAAGGTATGATCTTTCCCGATATTAACTGAAGCTTATCAGTCTTCTCTGGGTTGATCTATCCCTGAATCAGAATGGCAGTGCGAAGGCAATGGTGCACCGCGACGTGCCTGCAGGAGCTATCGATACTAATCCTCGTTTCCCCGATCGTTTTAAAAACCTTGTCACGCGCTGGTTCCCGAAGAACGATTTAGGAGATGAAGCAGGACCGCTGCTTGCGCGTGCCGTACAACAGTTAACCACGACGACTGCACTGCAATCGTCCATTGCCAGCTATGGTCCGCTCATCCCACGTCTCGTGGCTCTGGGGATGTTGGATTCCCCCATGTTCTCGATAACGCTCCAGCGGGATACCATCCAGATCGGGGGAAATGAAGGAATGTTGTCCATCGGGCAGCTTCCACCATCTGTGCAAAGTGAAAGTTTAACTTGGGTAAGCGTACGTGGTTATTCCTCGCAACAAGGTGGGTTGAACCCCCCATCGGATGCACCTACAGAGGTTCGTTCGATGCAGACAATGATCGCATGACTGCTTATTTGTTTTCTACGAGCAGGTATACCCTATAGCGTGGGAGATACCTCTGGATGATGTGTGGTTCGATGGTGTCAAGTTGGCGAGGTCCAAAATGTCATCTCAGAACATTTCACTTTCGGCACTGATCGACACGGTCAGTCGCTTGTGTTCTGTTCTTCATCGTGTAGATCATGACTCTGTCGATCGTACAGGGCAACTCACTTATTCGTGGTCCCCCTGACGTTGTCGCGCAAATCCTGGCTGCTCTCGGAGGGTCACGATTTGCCTGTTCGCCACCACACAGCTTGGCGTTTCAGATTGGCGGTCGACTCTTTCCTGTCGACCCTCGTGATTTCGTCAGCCAAGTTAATCCAGGGAACCCCGATCTTTGTTCTGCGAATGTGGTCGCGACAGACGTTCCTGTCTCGGGTAGTTCTGGGTACCTGTACAGTTGGAACTTGGGAGACCCATTCCTAAAGGGGTGGGTAGGTTATTTCCTTCTCGACAAGTGATGTGGCATGGGGATGTATGCAACGTGGAGAACCTTCATTTGCTGTAGACGGGAGTATCCCGTTTCTTTTGCAGGAGCGTTTGGTCGTCCTCTCTCAGCGTCACTGATTCCTATTCCACATCGATTCTAGTGTACTGGCCGCGTTTCATTACGGCTCGCTTACGCTCCCATCTCAAAACCTACCTCGGGTAGGTCTACTCTCGACTGTCGATCCCAATGCAGGCAAACAATTGTGTGACGACAAACACCGTGCGGAAGTGGAGCACGAGGGTTATCCAAGCAAGTTCCCGCTCTGTTGACTTCCCTTGCCATTTGTTGACCCTCAGGATGGCGTTGCTAGTGATCGTGGAGTCGGCGCCCGCCTCGCTCCCACTTGCGAAGAGTACTGGAGTTGGGGGTGTACCTCTCGCGCCGCGACCAACTTCGACACAAAGCGACGTTCGAGGGATGTTTACAAATGGCGTAGCTGGGGACGTACAGATCGGTGTGGGCATCTGGACTGCAGCCTTGGTAGGGTTTGTGACGTGGGCCACATGGAGGATCGCCGGGTGACGTGAGGGAGACGGTGTTTACGCGCTGTCCTGTTTTTTTTTTTTTTCAGACTCGCTGTATCGATACGAGATGGGTCATGACTCGTGGAAGTCGTTAGATTTGTAGCATAGTAGTGGCATTGCCAGTCGGGATGAGATAGTAATCTGTCGAACAAGAACATGATTGCAGATGTGACGAAAAGGGACAAGATTTTACACAGCATAGGTATGACAAGCATTGACCGACAATCGTCCAAGCAGCGACTGGGGGCACCCTCCAGATAAACAGGCACTTCCTCTCACTCCCACAACGGGACTGCCTTCAAAAGCGATGTGCCCGAAAACAAGTCCCAGGATTCACGAAGCAGCTCACCGCCTCGGACCACATTGCTGTCGTGGAAGAAATTCCAGTATCCCGGTAACAAGTGGTGAAGCGAAAACCAGACCTACGTCATGGGTGCGTATCCATCAGTATATTCAGTAGGTCATCGGGACGACCCTAAACACTCACGCTGTAGTACTTGCACGACCGTTTATCCGCGTCGCGCGTCCTCAGGAGCAGGAACCGTCCCCCGACAACACATCCGTACACGACGAACCCCACCGTACAGAACCAGTCGACGTCCCAGATACAGCAGAGGAGAAAAGACCATATCGGCAGACCCAGCCCGACGACGAGGCGGGAGGTGATGGGGAACATGATCGGGACAGTACAGCGACCGGTGAGACGGTCGCCTTCGATGTCCTTGAAGTCTTGGCAGTGCACGGTAGACGTGAAGACGGCGATTGTGAGCTGGACCGCCAGTTTTGCAGTTTCGCTCACTTTCGAAGCGTCGCAGCCTTTTTATGTGTGCGATCATCCATGAATTTTCGCGACGTCAACAACACATAGAGAATGGTAGATGAGAACGTACCTGCGACGAGGGTACCCCCAAATTCGACACAGCCGTACATGAAGGCGAGGATGACGTTTTTGGATAGCCAATTCTTGTCGCCGTCCATCTCGTTGTACCAATATGTGAACAATTGCATCTCGAGGCTGGCAAACACCAACTGGGTGCTATATAACGAGGAGTACGCCAGACACAGTGGGGCGATAAGCCATCGGAGAATGGTCGCATCGTATACGGTGATCCTCCCCGCAGGAATAGGCCGGAATGGCTTGTTCACCTTGTCTTCTTCTGGTGCCTTGATCTGGTTCGCAAGGTCGAACTGCAGAATGTGGAGCCAAACCCAAAAGATAGTGGGCAAGATACGTGTGGGGCTGCATAACGGTGCTGAGGCAACCGCAAACAGTGTCTGGAATACTGTGAGGCGAGCACTGATAAATGAAGCTAGGGCAACGCTCACCACTGGAATGATGGCAGTCAGGATGTCATTCTTGGTGAACAGAAAGATGGTGTAAAGGTGGTACACAATAACAGAAAGGGCAAGGTATGAGCGTTGTACGGTCATGACACTTCAGAGTTCAACAGACTGTCGGTTTCTGCTCTTAGTGAGATAGACGTCCGAGCGTATTTATGTTTCATTGAGATATACGTTCCGGTTATCGATCGAACCGACCGTCCTACGATATGCTGCCCGTATTCGCCGGAGATGGAGATCCAAAGAGCGGCGCCCATGTCCTTATGGGAAATAGAAATGTTGACGCTCGTTCCCTGAGCCTGTATCGGCAATTTGGGGCCACCGAGAACACGCCTGAACACACCTGTAACGAAAAAAGAACTGAATTGGACCTCGGCTGACCTGATGCTATCGCTCCCTCTGCCTTGACTGATCGATTGGTCCACCCTTCCTGCTTATACCGTACTTTGTTTGGTTACTTCAAAGGCAGCGACATTTGATCGTGTACCAGAGTACAGACCAGAGCAGCAGTAAAACTGCAAACGACCTAAACAAAATCGACTGTGTCGGTATCAGAACGTTCCTTTCACATGGTTCCTGTGAAGGTGGTAGAACGTGAGGAACGGAGCGCCATCGGGCGCCTATGAGCACTGATGAGAACCGTCTAGTTTCTGAAACTTTCAAACGTAAAGAACGACGCACTGCCTTGAGTGATCACTGATGTTGTGATAGACATGGCACGGCCGGTTTGCGATTTGCCGTTTCCCCGGGGCGCCAGGGACTCGGGTTCCGTTTTGTGGCTGTACAAGAACATCAGTTCTGGCAGGGTGTACAGGCGTCGTCTCCATTCTGGTCTTCTCATTGACGTCGTGCACGATTATTCTGGTGTATAGAACGCGTACCCACGATGCCTGCCAACGATTGGATACCAAAAGCTTTGAAACGGTTGATGAGCTTGGTATCGGCTGGGGTGCGATGAAGTGGGGACGGGTGAGACACCCTTTTCTTTTGCTGGGAATACCTGGTCCAGGGTGAGGCCTAGAACCTAGAACGATGCGATCGCGAACATATGCTTCGGACCTCCGAGTCAACTTGGACTTGCGTAAGAGACACCTTTTTTTTTTCCGAGAACGCGGATATCAGACGGGGTGGTTTGTTTTTTCCTTTTTCTTTTGCCATCAATGTGTATGAATGGAGAGCGCACAATAGTCGATCAACCAGGCACTTGGCGCGTGTTCATGACGCGCAGGGAATCGCCGACATGACTGCATATCCCACGCAAGGAGTTCCCTGAGCTGTTTGCTTGCACACAGCACAATCAATAGTTTGAGACACGAGGGTGGTCTGAGATCCCGTCTGCATCGATGCCGTGGCGTTGTGGCTTTCAAGTTGACTTTACAAGCGTACCACGAGCCGTCGAGACATGTGGACCCGGAGTTCAGGCCATAGGCAAAGATGACAGCGTAGGCTCAACACGCAGTGGTGTTTGGGCGGAGAGCCACAAAGTCACGACGCCTACCCGCGAAAATAGCGGATGACACTCACGTACTCTACAGCACGGAAAGGTACGTCACTGTACCCTAGGATTCCTGTACAACGCAGCGCTATAGAGCGTCCATTTCATCTTTGGTAGGGAGCTGCCGAGCAGAAGCAGCCGAGAGATGCGGGACTAGCGCTGCAGGGCTGTCCCCGTTCCACTGTTGTGCTACAGCGAGAGGGTTTCTCAGACGAGAGCCCAGACCGATCCTTACAAGAAATATAAAGGTCAGTCCATCAAGTCTGTGGAATCGGCGTGTCTCTCGTGCACTGCATGCATCGGAAAAGGGACAGTCGCATGTCACAATGATTCATGACCTTGTATGTGGTGGTGATTTCTCGACGGTCGTCATGGAACATTGAAACCCACTATTGCTCGTAGTTGGACCCATGTCATAAAAGGTGCTTGGTCAAAGTCATTTTAATTTGGTCGTTTCATCGCCAAGGGTATCATCAGCGTATAATACGAAAATAACATTGAGGAAACAAATCCAAGTATTGATGTAGATCTCAAGAGAATCTGACTAGTGTAGCTATGAGCACAAGAATACAAGCGCGATAGGTGTGTGCATACCTCAGTTCGTGAATGTACGAGACTGAGGATGCTCCAAGGACAAGAATGCAGTATCTGAGGTCGATCATGTGCTAATGAATTAAACAGGCACACCGCTGCAAGGGAGAATGTCTGCAATGATAACATATCGAATAAAGGAAAGGACGAGAGAGAGAAAGAGAAAGATGCAGAGTCTTCATTCCAATGATCACCACCCAATGACGACACCTCGCACAAATATCGACAGCGACTGCCATCTTTTTTCGGGGTTCCTCACGGCGCCGCCAAAAGTGAAGCGCGCGAAAACACGCTTAAGGATTTTTGAACTAGTTCGCCGCCTACGACGTCGGTGCTGTCATGGAAATAATTCCAGTATCCGGGTAACAAGTGATGAAGCGAGAACCAGACCTGTCCACTTTCTGTTAGCGTGCTCTCCATAAGAAAGCCGTCGTCATAACCCAAACGCTCACGCTATAGTACTTGCATGACCGTTTATCCGCGTCGCGCGTCCTCAGGAGCAGGAACCGTCCCCCGACAACACATCCGTACACGACGAACCCCACCGTACAGAACCAGTCGACGTCCCAGATATAGCAGAGGAGAAAGGACCATATCGGGAGGCCTAGCCCGACGACGAGGCGGGAGGTGATGGGGAACATGATCGGGACGGTACAGCGACCGGTGAGACGGTCGCCTTCGATGTCCTTGAAGTCTTGGCAGTGCACGGTAGACGTGAAGACGGCAACCGTGAGCTGGACTGCAAATTTTCCAGTTTCGCTCACTTTGGAAGCGTCGCGGCCTTTGGGTGCGAGGGGAAGGGGGAATCGTAAGTTGAACTTCGAATTGAACAGAAAAGAAGGGCGAATGATGTACGTACTTGCGACGAGACTGCCCCCAAGCTCAGCACAACCGTACATCAGGGAGAGAATGACATTTTTTGACCACCAGTTCTTGTCGCCGTCCACCTCGTTGTACCAGAATCCAAGAACTTGCATCTCAAGACTGGTAAACATTAACTGGATGCTATACAGCGAGGAGTACACAAGGCATAGAGGAACAATAAGCCACCGGAGGATGGTCGCATTGCGCACAGTGATCCTCCCCGCCGGAATCGGCCGGTATGGTTTGTTCACGTTGTCTTCCTCTGGCGCCTTGATCTGGTTCGCAAGGTTGAGTAACAGAAGATGAAGCCAGATCCAGACAATAGTAGGCAAGATATGGGTGGGGTTGCACAGCGGTGCCGAGGCGACCACGAACAGTGTCTGGCAGATTATGAGGCGAGTGGCGACATGAAGTTAGGACTACGCTTACCACTGGAGTGAGGGCTGTCAGGATGTCATTCTTGGTGAACAGAAAGACGGTGTAAAGGTGGTATCCAATGTCGGAAAGGGCAAGGGCAAGATATGACTGTTGCACAGTCATGATACCCCACGATGAAACCAAATGCTAGGACTCTGACCTCTGACACGAATTTCTGAGTGCATTTATATGCTTGTGATCTACGTTCCGGTTATCGTCTGAGCCGTTGATTCTAACGAGAGAAGAATGCTGTTCCCCATCTTCGTCAAAACAGTGTATCCTGTGTCCTGCGCCCGAATTCCTGAATAGGAGGGACCTTCCAGAAGAATTGCATCTGGTCCTTGCCACTGACCGTAACTCGGTTCCCGATTTGGAGATGGATAACCCCAGCATAGAGTTGAATAAATCCGTGGACATGCGTGTTGCTTTGCGACGCCGTCTTTGTTGATGACGACCGCAAGCCCACCTGGGGCTCCCAAGCGGGGTAGAACACGGTTGTAGGTATGGGTAGCAGATCATACCACATCCAACCGAAGTGGAACAGCACAGCATACAGCCAAAAATATGTTGGCCGCCTTCGACTGACAAGACGAGAAGTAATGGCCTAAATAGCACCGGCACGTTTAGTTCCGACGTACGGACAAATAATGCGGTGCCACTGTCGAGGCACAGTGCACTCCACAGAACCTTTGTGTTCCTTGAAGTATGATTCCCGAGCTGCAATCAATGATCGAGGTCGTGATAAGTGTCAACGCGATAATCGACAGGCGCGTTACCTCTGAATTGCCCGGAAACTCTTTCAAAAACTCAGTTGAAAAGCGTCTCACAACAGTTTAGCCAGAGGAATGACCGTTCCTGCGGAGGGCTAAATTGATGAGCGAAACACCACGCCCAGGCACGTGCATCCCCACTGCAAAACCCGCAGAAGCACTGACACCATCGGAGACCTGGCGACGGATCGAGCGACAGTGTTCTATGCTCGCTAGGAACCTTCATTCATCAAGCAATTGCGGAATCATTCAAAAAAGGATGGCATCACAACGAGTTTGAGCCTGAGCGCCTGCATCCAGAAGATGGATATACTTGGAACTATGCTTTCGCAGGCACAACGAACTTGGCCAAATCCGTGAGATACCGGCTGAGATACTCGGTGTATTGACGAACCGGGTTTATGTAACTTGCTGCGTCCGAGGAAGAAAAAGGAATGGTGGGTCGTTATGGCCTCTCTCTCACCGGCTCGGGGTGCAGTTCTGATTTCAAACATGGAGTGGCGTGTAAAGAGCTGGCTGCTCGAGAAAACTACTCAGGCTCGGACAACAGACGCCTCTTGTAGCGTGTCAGCGATGCCTCCGAACCAAGAGTCAAACGACCAACAAAAACCACGGGCGCATGCACTGCCCTACGGTAATGATCGAACACCGGGAGTACACGCAAGTTGCACCTTTGTCCAGGAGCCCTCCGTACAGGTTTGAACCTGGAAAGTGAACATTACCACATCAGAATTACGGCGTCTGGCGGCTCCGGTTCCGACGTCTACGATCGAACCAGGGAGGCAGGATGTCCCATTCTATTCACAGCCAAGGACAACGCATATCGGATATTGTCGAGAATGACACGAGTAGGATGACCGACTGAACCAGTCCTCGCAAGGCTCTGTCGCATCCATATCTTCACGCGAATCTCCACGTGAGGATCTGCCCCGACGTCTAGAACGTGATGGTGCATATGATAGGGCACCAAGAGAAGTCGTAGCGCAGTTGGTCCGCTGGCTGATCAAGGGAACCCTGTTTCTTGAGTTGACGCATCGTACTGCACGTCCATGTCTTCTTTCGAATTCTACACGAGGGATGATCCGAGGCTGAGGACCAGCCAACCTTGTATGAGAACGTAAGAACGGAACAGATACCCCCAGACCCTGTTCCATGCTGACGGTGACGATGCACACCAGTATTGTGCCATCACAGGACAATGCAAGGGCGTGTGTATGTTACTATACAGGTCACAGTCAAGGCGAAAGCAAGACAGTTCACAGTAACTCACGTTACCCTTGATGCAGACGTCTGCGAGGCCAGCCCCAACGCGCAATCCCTATATCCAGTTGCGCACGCCGTGCCATAAGACCTGTAGACATGGGGTGCTCTCGCCCACGATGGCGGTCAACCAAAAGACGTATTCTCTGAAAAAACGAGGGAGCTATTGATTAACACAAGGTACAAGGTACTGAGTAGAACGCCGTGTGGCCCTTGAGAGACAAGCTCGATGGCCCCTAGATTCGCAATGTCTCGATGTCTGGGAGAGCGCTGAGCGTGGCACGCAAACGGATGCCGACGGAGTCGCATAATCGAACCTCATGCACCTACTATGACAGGCGACCTGGAAACCACCACGAGGTGGAACACTCAAACAACAGAGTAGGACAACGTACATAGGTTAGGAAGGAATATTAGAGCGTAACATGGGGGTGTATTACAACACCACGCATAGGAGTACGGCCAATACACCTTCACACCGTGGGACTCCCAGATCGTTAAACGTGGATGTCCAACTTCGTCGCCCTGGCTTAACGTCACATATCCACAGACACACGAAGCTCGAAGTAGGCAAAAAAACAATCCATTGCATGTAGCTAGCTGCGATCCAGTACTGTTGCGTTCGAACGGGGGGTGAGTGGCATCCACGTTGACACATCTTCCTCCTCTCTGTCTTGTACAAGGCATAATCGGAGGCTGAGAATCAATCGGCACCCTACCACGACTTCCATCGGTGACGGGTATGGCCCAGAAAACTTGATCCACGGAATCTAGCATGGGTTTCGTTAGATAGTACTTGTCTCAGGAGAGAAAGAAGGAAAGAAAAAGTACCCCAAAATAATGGCCTATGGCAATATTTGTGATGCATATCACTAAGATGCTACCATGTGGTGGTAAACAGAAACGGAAGGAACGCGGACCCGATGTCGTTCAGTGTCAGTGTTGTTGTCGGAAGGTAGGTACAGCTGGCAGTACGTACCAAAAAAAATAGCCCGCATTACCCGCGATGAGGATGTCCGGAATTTGCATCTGACTCGTCTGGTCTCTTGACATCCACTGCTTGATCCCATACCACAACGCTAGTACACAAAGGACCACATCGAACACGAACACGGGCAACCAAAAGATGTACACTCGGTAAAACGAAGGGGCATGCACGACAGCACAGATATACAACCCCGACAGAATCTCGTTCGAAACTGTGCCCCCAAACAGGTAATCAGGAATTTGTTGTAGTGAATGAACAGAAGGTGACAGAAGGCCGAGGGAGAGGCACAGACGTACCTTGTGCATCACCATCGACCAAACTTATGATGGCTGCCATGGCTGCGATCTCACACAAGTAAAGGAAAGCCATGAGAGCGCCGATAGTCTTTGATCCTTGGTACAAGGCATATAATCGAACTTGAAGCACCACTTGGACGAGGTCAGTGATAGGTAGCATAAAGAAAAGACGTCGAACATACGTTGGATTACGAAAATGACAGCAATACCAAGCCATGATTCGAGAAAGAAGTAAATCTCGCCTTGGATGAGGTGAGGAGGCAGGGGGACCTGAAACAATTTGTGTTACTCACAGCTGTGCGGGTTCATTCGTTTTGAAGCGTCATTACTCTGTCTCAGGGAATGACACAACAGAGACGCACTACTATCGTGTGCATCAGTCATGGAAAATACCAACTAATATCTAACTTGGGAGAATCACGTACTTTTTGAGATAGGCCTGCCTTTCCAAGGAAAGCTATAAGAATATCAGAAAACAAAGTCTGGAAAAAAAAAGTAAACGCTTCATACTAATGATGTTCAAGCTAGCGTGGTCGCATTTAGTGAAGTCAGGAAATGCACGCGATTACAAGCTCACATGGCGATTGCATCACCAATAAAGCGGATCTTGAAGATGGTGTATGAGTCTTACAAAGGACAGGAATGCAACTTGACTTAACATACAAGTAGATAGCTGATACTTCCAAAAGAAAAAGGTCGGTTCTACCACAGAGCACGTTAACTCGATATTTTTATATGAGGGTCAACTTGTGGGCTTACCCAGATATGATCTACCTAGTTGATGGGACCATCAGTCTACACGGGTCACATGTGACAATTGAGCCTTACTTCATGACCAAACGTGAGGACTGCGTACTTGATTAGTGGAACTATCGGAGTACAGAAAGGTGGAATATTTACTGTGGTCATAAAAGATAACGATAGCGCTGGCCACTGTTTAGAAATTTCCATGAGCAACAAATACGACCAAGGCAAGAGGAGAATGACCTTGACAAACCCTGGTGATGTGAAGAGCGTATGCAGTCCAGGCGTAGACGTCAGCCGGAGATACCGTCTCCATGAGGGATAAGAAGCCGGATACTCGAGTGAACGCGAAGCCTTTTCAAGGCAGCGATATAATAATGGACCCCGATGGGTCAGTGTAAGACACCCGATGCCAGTTACGAACGTATGATTAGCAGTACTGGTGGTTGTAAACGGGGGGGTTTACTTTCGGGGGACCGTCCAACAAGAGGGAACGAGAGGCTCACCAATTTATGTGTCGCCACTCCGTCTCCGTCTTCGATGTGTTTCATCGACGATTTAACCGATGACAGCCGAAGCAAGGCACGTGTGACAAGGGCGTAGAGGGAGGACTACAGCCATGTCATGTTGACGACCTATGTCCGGCGGAAGCGCTTGCACGTTTCGTCAGGTGATGGTGTTCAGAAAGAGACGGAAAAGCGCTCCAGGACGTGCCCGACGACGAGTATGATGCCCGAGTGTGGGGTCATTGGACCCGCGACGGCTTGGCGGTGGGGACGCGGCGATGCAACCGACTCGGAGCTGTGTCCTGTGTCAATCATGGACGGGACATTTCATTGACAGAACATGCTTCCGCCCACTGGTAGGAGAAGCAAGGTAGGAGACATGGTCCATCCAAGTCCGCATAACACGGCTCAGATGAGTACGCATCGCATGGGGCTTTGGGATCTTCGTCAAGGCAGACAACACCGTTGAGACCCGCACCACAGGACACCCCGCGATCGACATGGACGCCGGTTGCACCACGTCCTGCACCAATGCAATGGAGATGGGCCAGTGCAGCGGCAGAGCGGGCCGCTCCAAGAGACGATGGCTATGCGAGGCGCAGCACCACACGCAAACACACTCCTCCACCACACTCCAGTGGTTCCCTGACCTCTCGTGAACGATAACCATGTTCAAGTCTGCCGCGACAAAGATCGCGCACAACACTACTATTCCTGCCCTCGCAGGCAACTCCGACCTCCGCCCACTTCAAGACCTCATTACCGCCGAGAAGACCGTCCTCACGTCGTGCGTAGAGTCGTATGCTGCTCGAGTTGAGGCTGACGTTGTCCATGTCTTGTTTCCTCCTGATTTCAGGCTGCAGAAGCTGAAAGTGGATATAGCAAAGGCAGGGGATGCACTTCGAATCTGGGGTCAAGGCGAAGGGGATGATCTTGCTGTGTATCCCTCTCCGACTACAGATCTTTCGAAGCTTGACCTATTCGTCCCTCCATCACACTATCCGAGACAGCATGAAGTCCGTGCGAACTCGTGAAGAAGCCCTCGACGACCTCCGTCGTCGGCGTCGGCGTCTTGGCTCATCCGCCGAGGCTGCCGAGAAGAAGCTGAATAAGATGAGTCCCGAACACAAGAACCTCGGGGTACAAACGGACATTCTCAACAAGCTGCGGGAAGAAATTCGAGCTGTCGATGGACAGATCCTCCATGAGGAGGCAGAATTGGGGGATTACAAGCGCAAGTGCACAAGGGATTGGATGGGTTTCAAGTTTGGTGGTCTTGTCGAATGTTGTGAAAAGGGTGTGGTGCGTGTGCTCCCTTCTCTCTCTTTTCTCCCTCCGTGAGCAATATACCATTAGATCGTGGGTGATGTTGGCAGACGAATCATACAGGCATGTTGGGATCTATAGTGCATCCACACTTCCCTGACCTCTCCTTCCTTTGGCCACGCAGTCAGTCCCTGAAGACGTTACACAACCTGGCCTCCCACGCGCGCATTATGACGCTCATGCTCGTGTCGGTGACCTAGTTGTTCAGGCGCAACGTGCGGTTTCGCAGGTCACTTTTACCAGTCTCCCCTCCGAACACATTTCCGCTTCTGCACCTGTCCCTCAACCGCCAGCTTCGACCCCTCTGGATCCTCTCGTTCAATCACCCTTCCTTCCCACTCCTTCGTTGGGCAGTGAACTCACGTTAGGAGTGGGCACGTACGGCCCTCCACCTGTGGTATGTCCCGTTTTCATGTTTGCCTTGCTGTTGCCTGGAGGCTAGTATCCTCGTTGAGCTTCTCCCTGGTCATGATGCCATCGACAACAAATGGGTATACTGCATTAAATGTGACGAGTCTGGCAACATTCTCCGCTATAAAGCTTACCTCGTCCCTCGCGGCTTTATGCAAAAACTGGGTATTGACTTTGAAGAGACTTTCACTCTAGTTGCCCAAATCGAGTCCGTATGTTTACCATGTGTGATTGCTGCTGTGCTTGATTGAGAAATCCATGTTATTGATGTAAATTTATGCCTCTTGATCAGTTGATCTATTATGATTTTGGCTTGATGCCAAGAGTGATGAGGTAGAAAAGATGCTTTATAGAAGCAGAATTTACTAGACTTTTGATAGGGATGAACAGAATCAAAAGGGGCAATTGCACAAGTGTATAAGTTTAAGGGACTTGGAGCACTAGGCTGCTTTATTAAGTACATGTGCACAGATTAATCTGGGGAGTCTATCCTGCAGTAGATTACATAGGGATAGAATAGAGTCTTTGCCTGAGTGGCAGTGCAGCTGGACTCTCTACCTCTCATCACTACATCCACTAGTCAGGTGCTCATTACTTCTTGCAAGCTTCTTCACTTTCTTTGCTTTCATACTCCAGCTCTGACTAGCATCCCTTCCTTTCTTGACCTTTTTGACTTCTCCACCCAGATTTGGTTACCACACATTTTCACATGTGAATCCTAACTTTGTGGCCCCAGAACACATGGACCTAGTAAACATGGCAATAGTCAATGAGTCATTTCACCATGAAAATGCCCTCAACTTCCTGAACCAGCTTTGGGCAGAAGAGTGCCTACAGTGCATTGTTAGGATTGCATGGGCTGACCATGCCCAGGCACATTAGGACCAAGATGGAAGTGAGGCAGAGAACAGAGTAGAGTAATAGCACACTTCCCCTCCACTGCCAAACCACAGCCTGCAAGCCCAACTGAGAGCCTCCCCACCCCCTAATCCCCCCCAGCCACCCCCCCACCTAACTCCAACTTGAACACAATTATTATAATTGATTGCAAGTCAAGAGTTGCTTTCATCCTGGCCTCCAGACCTTCAGAGTATGCCACCAGGAGGTTGAAAGCCCAGAAGCATGTTTCCTTGTGGTATTTCATCCATGAGGGACTTCATGAAGCCATCTTGATGGCAAGGTGTGCTAATGAGCATGATGCACTTATTATAGGGATTGCAGCAGAGGGTCATATTACCACATGTGCAGCCAGTGTTGGAATATGTTGATTACCTACCATCTACTGCTTATATAAGCTTATAGTTACATCGGACCATTAGTTACCTTAGGATACTTAGTGACTACAAGTATCCTGCAGTTTCCTGCAGTTTCAACAGCCAGCTCCTTAGCAGCATCCAAGAATGCAATACCTGACCACCAACTAATCTACTTGCAATTCTCCTTTGCCAAGAATCACTTTCTTTTAGCCATTGAGTGAGTGAAGTGGGGAGAAGGGGCTGTTAATGCATTTAACTGGTTTTTTCATAACCTGGACAGCCACACCCTCTGCAAAGAGGGAGAACATGGTGAATGTGCTCTAATGTATTAATTTTCCAGGATCCAGGTTGACTGGCATGAAAAGCTTGCAGACAAGAAGTTATATAACATTGCCAATATCAATGAGGAGTTGCTGGCAAAGATAATCCAAGAACTAGACTCACAAGACATTTGTGCCAGTGTAGAGCAGATACAGTACACAATTCAGCCCATTCTGACAAGAACTCATTCCCTCACCTATTCTCAAACCCATCTATCATGTCCTTCAATGCTGCTTTTTCATTGCCATCAATATGGGCCATAATAACATGCATCTGACAAATGCCTGCTACTGCTATGTACTCCAACAAATATCCATGCCATTGCTGTCACTGTGTACCCCAACAAACACATATGCTGCCATCACCATTGCATGCTCTAATGAACATTCATGCCACTATTGCTGTCATGCATTTCAACATATATTCAAGCCAATGCTAACTATGCAGGCCACAATGAATGGCTACACTGCCACTACTGCTGCATATTTCAATGAACATTTATGCTGTCACTACTGCACCTGCCCTTATACTGCCATCACTATTATATGCCCAATAAATATTCCTCCCACTGCTGCTGGGATATATTCTAATCACATATACTGGACATACATTGCCACTGCTGCTGCCTTCACAGGCACTCTATGCACATTACCACCACTGATGCCACCATACCTGCTCTGCTTCCCAGTGAAAGGATGTGCATGCCATAGGGCTCTATAGACAGGATTGAAGAAGATCACCCCCATGGATATTCCAACCCTGGTGCTTCCTCTTTCCTTCCTCTCCATTGTATCATAGATGAAGCCCCTGGTACTATCATGAGCACCATGAATCAGCATCCTGCCACTCACACTCCCCCAGACAGAGCAATACTACATGGGAGAGACCCATTAGACACACATTTTAACCCAAGGCACAGGCTACTTGCCTCAAATGCCTTGGTTGGCTTAAGAAACACCTAGACAAGTCCCTCTGCAATAACCTGCTCTTATGGGATGAATCAGCACCTACCCACTGCACCCACAATAAGCAAGGGTAAGCCATCTGCTGGAACTTCCAATGCCCCTGCAGCTACCACAGCAAAGGGCACTGTCATAAGTGCTCTGGGTACAGTGACATCACCCATGGGGCAGCTACCTGCCCACACTGCCAGTGTCCTCCTTTTTCAGATGTATAATGCACCACTTACACCATACAAATCCAATAAATGGACATATCTACTAAAAACCTTAAATCTTTATAGTAAATATCATTTACTTGTACATCAGCTATGCTATGGCTTCCAGGTCCTTGCCCCAAAGATTGTCCACTCCTTTACCCCTCCTAACAACCCCTCCATTGTATCATATAAGGAAGCCTTCACTAGTCTATGTTAAAACCTTCATACTCTTTTCACTATACCAGCATAACCTAGGGCCTAAACTCCAGAGGTTTCCAGAAGGTCTGGAGGTCTCCAGCAAAGGGTTGAAATAGGTTGTGCTGGTTGGAAGGGACTTGGCTTCACCTTATGTGATGTGCTTTTGCATTTCATGGTATTTCAATTTATGGAGGAATTAGTTATGAAGAGGAGAGTGTTCTTGACTCTTAATGTGGGAGGACTAGGCAAGATAAGAAGAGTCAAGCCTAGTTATGAGAGTGGGGCCTTGTAATTCCTTTAAGGATATTGCTTAGCCCTGGGGATCCTCTGGAGTACTCTGAAGGATTAAAGGGTGAGCTAAATAGCTCAACTGGAGTAAGAATGACAACAAGACAAGGGTATTTATGTTGATATTTGTACTTAACTGTTATAAACATTTCGACATATCTGGGGGTACTCTGGATAACTCTGGAGCAGATGGAGCTTGGCTTCACCTTATATGATGTGCCCTTATGCCAGTACCAAGTGCCCTGATTTGTGGAGGGATTGGAAACACGGAGGGTTGGGATCAGCTGGAGGGCTTTTCCCAATAAGAGGCACAATGTCAAGCCATGGAATAAGTTGAGGGACTTCAGGGTAGGGTACGATGTCAAGTTGTGAGGCTGAAGGGGTCTGGGGGAATTGTAGCATTATATTATGGTTGATATTCCAACTGGAGTCCAAGATACTGAACTTCAGTGCTTATATACCTTAGGGAGACAGATTATCTAAGGAGGGAACGGAGGTATGAAAGGAGTTGTCTCATAAGCAAAGCAGGTACCAATGCATCCTGGATACAAATGGAGATGTCAGAGGAGACAACATCGAATAATGTCAAACTGAAACTAAGTGATGACAGGGAGAAACGTGGCACAAAGAAACAGGAATAGCAAGTGAGGTCAAAGGAACAACAGAGTTGTATTGGAATGGTATGGAGTTAGTATAGGTAAAGTTGTAGTCAATCATGAGATAGGAGACGATGGAGGTAAGGGAAACTAGAAAACACACAGCTTAAAGTGTAAGAACACCTGGAGTTGACCCATTGGCATGGGATATGACATTAACTGGGAACAGGGATAGAACTAGAAATGGAATAAGATGGAGCAGAAGCAGAGGGTCAGGGAAGCATATACTGATGGAAAGACAGAAAGTATACAAGTGTAGCTGAGGTGGAATGGAATGGTGACAGAGGGCCAGAATTGCCCAGAGAGAAGTCAGAGGGCTAGATTGGCTTACTGGGTATAAGGACCAGTTGTAAGCTGGGTTATAATTGGATTGGAGGTACAGGATATGACAGTCTAATTCAGAATAAGTTTAATAAAGGTCATTATCTGGGTCCATTTATATAATGCATACTTGAACAATATATAGGACCATTTCAAACATCTCCAATTACACTAATCCCTAAATTAGATAAACTTAGGCACTACCATGTCATACAGAATCTTTTCTACCCTTCAATATCAATGGCACACCTACCCCCATCTATTAACTTCCAGGTCTTCCCAGACCACTTCCCATACTTATAGGCCACCTTTAAAATAGCCTGCACCCTCATTTACTCACTTTCTCCAGGTTGCCAGAATGTAACTAGAGATGTAGCAGAGGCATACTGCACAATTCCCCTGCATTCATTACAATGGCCAGCATTTGTGGCCAGAATTGCTAATAATTCACTGCTTTTTGCAGTAAATACCACCTTATGCTTTGATTATGGCCCTTTTACAGGAACTTATCACTGGCATAGAATCCATTCTAGCATGGGTGAATAATCATTTGTTTTTACAGGTATCCACTAACTTAATTAAGCAATATAATATTATTTACTTTGAACAAGTCTATTACATTTCCCACAATGGCAGTAAGATCACTGAAGGCAGAAGGATTTACTATAGAGGATAACTTCTGGCCTCTAATTATCATGAAGAATTCACTGAAAATTGCACTTGGCTTATACATATACTTTCCTTAGAGGCAGATAGAGCCAATAACAAAAGCAGCTACCCCTATTCCATAACATACATTGATGACATCTCAACCACCCTTAGCATCCCCTGGGTGAAACACAACTGCTTGATACATTGACCTAAAACACCCTAATCCTTGATGTGTGCTGATCCTATCCTAAGTAGTGCCTTTGAACTAGAGACACAAGAACTAGGCAAAAGTAATTACAAGAAATAAAAGCCAAGGGACTTGTAGAACTAAGAGATTCAAGTGCACAAGACTGGAAAAATCCAGACTTGAGCAGACCTCCTTTTATATTGCTACAGGATGTGCACAGACCATGTAAATGGTGCTGGCCCTAAATAAAGTACAGTAAGCCAACCAATGGCAAAATAAGAGTGGGAACCTTAGAAATACAGCAGGTAAACATGAGTTATGACAGCAGAATCTAGATTGCTCTAGATCTGTGACATGTGAAGAAGTGAAATGTGAAAAGGTGAAAAATGTGGAGGCGTGACAATGTGAAAGAGGTGAAGATGTGAAATGGTCATGTGATATGACAATGTGAAGAGCTACAGTAGTTAGAAGAAAATGCCAAAGAAGGAAAAAAAATGAAAAAGTGCATTATAACAATGCAGCCCTTGTTATTCATGAAGGGTCCATGTATCTAACCTCACTTTAAGATATGCTTGGTGCTTTTCCCACTAATCCATTCATGCCACAACAACAGCCACATGAAACCATCAATGAACTTAACTGGTGGCTACAAGCACTTTAAGATTACATACCCTTACCCATCCCCCACTTTTTCCATGTTACAGATCTACCCACCTTTTCAGATGCCAGCTTCAGTTATGGCCTGGCAATTATTGTTGGCACCTGCTGGTAAGCTTGGCAACTTGCACCATCACAGAATAGAAATATATAAGACATCAGTTGGGCAGAGAGCATTGCTTTCAAGCTCCTCATCTGCCATCTGCTCACATGAAACCTGATTAGCATGGCATGCAAGATTTATTGTGACAATCAAGGTATTATCCTTGTGTGGCAGAAAGGCAGGTCCCACAACAAACCAACCAATGTATCTTTCTGCTGACTTCTTGCCCTCCTTGTATTCTCCCCCTGGCAGGTTTTCATTAAGTACATTCCAATTGAACTTAACCTAGTGAACAGACCATCTCACAGAATCTATCTCCCCACCAAAAATTTCCTCCTGCACATACCCATACCCATGGCCCTTGAAGAACTCATCTTTGATATTGAAGAACCATAAGATATGCCCATCTGCTTCTAATATTAACCTCCAACATCCACTTGCACTCCCTTCCCCCTTAGAGAGCAGCACCATCTGTTATGCTAGGCCTGGGTAGGGACAGGTGTAGACCTTGCTGTGAAGAAAGTGGGAGAGGTGAACTGAAGGTAAATCTCAAGATGAGTAGAGAGTGACAAATGAAGTAGTGTGCTCAAGTGGTACCAGCTACACTCCCAGGGGTGTGCCAAGATCAGATGCTGATGATCCTCTGGTTAAGTGCCAGGACACAAATAGTGGATTCCAGATACATAAGTACAAGGATAAGTGGAGGTGTGAGAACTGTGAGGTAATTACAAGGTAGAAGTAGCATAAAGAGAGAGAGAACAGGAAGTATGCTACTTTATAGTACAACTGAATAAGGTTCAGGTGGAGACAGGTTAAGTAATCATGCTGATGAATAATGAGTAGAGTATCCATGTAGAAATGGATGGAAAGTGATGGAACAATTATGAGTCAGCTGATTTAAAAGATAGAAGGCCTGGGCAAAGGGCATAATGAGAAGGTGATCTAGGCTAGGCTAGAGTGCAAGAAGAGCAGAATCTACAATTGAAAGTAAACAAGAAAGCACCCAAGGTGCATGAAGAGCAGAAGTTAAGATGAGAAGAGAGACAAAAGAGAAAAGAAAAGAGGAAAACATAACATTACCCTCCTGCTAGGGGTGGAAGACTTGTGACACCTCAAAAGGCATCATAGGATGGCCTGGGGGAGCCTGTGATGTTGGCCCAGCCAACCTTGTTGATAACATCATTGCAGAAGTCATTGTTGGTGTAATAAGAAGGCAGAGGGGGTGACAGAGCTGCAGGAGGATGATAATAGGAGCCCTGGGAGTGGCAAGAACCATGGGAGCAGTGAAAGGAGTGGGATGATCTGTGAGAAGAGATGTGGGAGGAGCTGTGGGAAGAGGAAGAAGTGGAGGAGGAGATGAGGGGGTCAATGACATGGCATTGAGCAGGACAGCAAGCCTGTGTATGTCCAGGGTGCCAGTGAAGACAGTAGGGGCACTGGTAGGATGGGCAGTTGATATGAATATGGCCCAGGTATTGGCAGTGAAAGCATGCCTCATAAAAGCAAGGGTGGGAAGAGGGAAGATGACCATTACCATGAAGGCCAGTCCACCGAGCTTCAGTATGTTTGAGGGCCGCAAGCTCATTCTCATCAAGAGGAGAGGAAGAGGCAGATGGAGTGATAGGGGTATAACCCCAGACAGTGGCCAGTTTGTGCATGTATCAGTCAAGGTCTGTGAGGAATTTGCCCATTTTCAGTTGATAGGCTAGAGCTTTGATATTGGAGAGGAGCTCTTGATGGATGGAGGAGATGAGGGCTTGGGTGAGGGAGACCTGAGTATGAGGGATGCAAGTGAGGGTAGAGGCAAGGAGAGGAAGATGGAGGAGCTGCATGTAAATCTGATAAAGAAGCCAAAGAGGCAAGAACATGTCTAGGTGGGAGTTGATGGGGATGGTGAGGTGGGAGTCCATAACATAAGTCATGACCTGATGGGCATAATTGGGGAATGGGGTGCCACAACAAAGGGCATGGGCTAAAAGTAGGAGGTCAATGCTGAGAATCCCAGTGGAAGTGGTATCAATGGCAGGAGGAGGGATGAGAATGGAAGCAATGACAGCTGGGCCAATGGATATAGCAGGGAGTAAGGCTATGAAGTTCTTGGAGGAGAGCTCTGAAGTGAGTGCAGAAAGAGGAGAAGAGAAAGTATCAGTAAGTGACAAATGAGAAGAGATAAGCAAGGGCTCAATGGGAACTTTCTCAGTGGAAAGTTGCAGTGAGGACATTGGTGGGGTGTTGAGAGGGGTATTGCACAAGCAGAAGCCTTGATTGATGGTGAAGGTCATTGTGATTGTTTGGAGTGGCAAGTGATTTTCTTAGTGGGGTATTTTAGTGGAGTGAGGAGAAGGAGCAGATGGGGAAAGTGATAAGGGTGGAGGAGTTTATACTCATTCAGAGTGGACTGGGAATATTTCAAGTTCTGTTCAGGTTCCCAGGAGTTATCTTCTGCCAAATATCCTTTCCATTGGATCAGGAACTGATGGTTATCTGGGGGACCTTGATGTTTTAATATCCACTCTAATTCATATTTCTCCTCTCCTTCTATAAGGTCTGGAGGTGAAGCAGGGAAGTTCTTTCTATGAACATCATTTTCATGATAGGGTGATAACAACAATGCATGGAACACTGGGTGAATCTTCCATGTGGATGAAAGGTGGAGGCAATAGGTGATTAGGGAGAGGACTTCTGTGATAGTGAAGGGTCCTTCCCATTTTGGGGAGAGTTTTGGATGAATGATAGCCTGTTTCAAATTTCAGGCTTCTAGCCACACCTTATCTTCTTTAGCAAATGGAGAGAAAATGGAATGAATGCAAGATGCCATGGTCTGATGGGCTAGGTCATGGGCAGTGAGGGCTAGGTCATGAGCTGCAAGAAGTGCCTTTGTGTGATCAGCAACAGCAGGCATCAATAATTCATTAATGATAGAGGGAAGGGCATGGGATTCATATCCCATCATGAGATAGAATGGAGATTGCCCTGTAATGGAGTGAGGGTGGTGGTTGTGAATGAATTTGGCATGGGTAATAGAATCAGCCCATCTGGTGGAATTAGAGCTGCAATAGATGTGAATGTTCATTTCAATCTCTTGGTTAACTTGTTCAGTTTCACTGTCAGATTAAGAATGGTACACAGTAGAAAGGAAGAGATTGTACTCAAGGAGTTTTCCAAGCTCCTTGGTAAAGGTGGAGGCAAACTGAGGGCCTTGATTGGAGATGATCTTATCATAAAGACCATAATGGAGTAAACTTTGTGGAAAAAGAGGGTGGCAATGTCCTCAGCTGTAACAGATTTCTTAGTGGGTGTCACATCCCATGCCAATGGGTCAACTCTGCCTTGTTTCAATGCAACTCTGGTTGCTTCTATGCTTTAAACTGCGTGTCTCCTAGTTCCCCTTACCTCCATCATCTTCTACCTCATGATTGACTACAACTTTACCTATACTAACTCCATACCATTCCGATACAACTCTGTTGTTCCTCTGACCTCACTTTCTGTTCCTGTTCCTTTGTGCCACATTTCTCCCTGTCATTACTTAGTTTCAGTTTGACATTATTCGACATTGTCTCCTCTGACATCTTCATTCATATCCAGGATGCATTGGCACCTGCTTCGCTTATAAGACAACTTCTTTCATACCTCCATTCTCTTCTTAGATAATCTGTCTCCCTGAGGTACATAAGTACTGGAGTTCAGTATCTTGGACTCCAGTTGGAATATCAACCATAATATAACACTATGATCCCCCCAGATCTCTTTGGCCTCATGACTTGACATCGTACCCTACCCTAAAGTCCCTCAACTTATTCCATGGCTTAACGTTGTGCCTCTTGTTGAGAAGAGCCCTCTGACCAATCCTGATCCTCCATGTTTCTGACCCCTTTGTAAATCAGGGCACTTGGTATTGGCATAAGGGCGCACCACATAAGGTGAAGCCAAGCCCCGTTCACTCTGGAGTTATCTGAAGTACCCCCAGAGTTATCTGAAGTATCCCCAGAGTATGTCAAAATGTTTATAATAGTATATTCCAACTTCCACTTGTGCTGGTACTGCTATCATGTCTATCCATGTAACCAGAGCTCGCTCCCGCACTGTCCTAGATCAGTTTAAGAGCTTCTCTGCTTGCTGTGCAACAGGCTTGGCCTCACAGGCTCCTGCTCCCCCCCACTTGTTCACACCTAGTGCTCAAGTTGATGAAGTCCCTGATGGTTCCAAGGTTCCTCAACCTCCCCACACCCCTGACAATCATGGCACCCAGCCAGGAGTACCAGATGACCCCTCTGATGACCCCTCTGATGGGTTTTCCAATATTCCAGAGGATGACCATGAACCTTTTCCAGACTCAGAACCTATTTCTATTCATCCTGACACTATCACTGATCTTGCTAGCTTCATCTGTGGATTAGCTTGCTCTTCTTGTCATACCCCTGAAACATTGCAGTGAACCAAAGTATGGGAACCAGACCAGTTCAACAGAACTGATCCCCAGAAGCTCTGCATCTTTCTAGTGCAGTATGAATTAAATTTCCAGGATCGTTCCAAAGCCTTTGCCAATGACCAAGCCAAGGTCACTTATGCTCAGTTCTACCTTAAGGGCATGGCATTGAAATGGTTTGAGCCTGACCTCCTCCTTACTGAAGACCCTGACTTCTGCCCCTTGTGGATGGATACATATAAGGCATTTGTTCAGGAACTCCAGACCAACTTTGAACCCCATGATCTGGTTGGAGATGCAGAGCACCAGCTAGACCAGTTGACTATGAAGGATGGTTAATGAATCAACAAATATGTAGTTGAGTTTAACAGAATTGCATCCCAAGTCCAGGGCTATGGAGAAGGTGCCCTCTGCCACTATTTCTATAATGGTCTGCCAGACCACATCAAAGATGACCTTTTCCATGTTGGCAAGCTGCTAACACTCATTGAGCTGTGCCAGCTGGCACAGACCATTGATGCTCACTACTGGGAGCACAAATCTGAACTCAGCCAACAAGGAAAGTCATCTCACCTGTCCAAGTTCTCTGATAAACCTGCTGTATCCTCCACTTCGACCTCTGGCCCTAATGAATCAAGGAACAAGTCAGCTAATTACCCCAGCTGTTACAAACACTATCGAGCAGTCACATGACGAGCACGTGATTGTGGGACTTCATTGCCAAAACAAGTCAAACCCTAGGTTATGGTTAAGCACTTCTATTTAATATTCTATTGCCATATGGTTGGAGCACAGCTTATGGTTGGATCTAGCATCTCAGATGACAGATTGCATCTCCCAATCGGATCTCTAATGAATCTGATCTCGATCCAGAAGAGGGTCAGATCTGATCGTGGCAGAACTCTAGATGGGATCTCCTCAGCCTCATGGTTGAGGGTATGGTTTAATCTCCACTGTCCCTGACCAGCTATTTAATATAGAACCCTTCCCTTCCATTCCTCATCGCCTCCACTTGATACACACCTTATCCGCATGGCTCGTTTAGTCATACTCTCAGTAAGCATGCCCTATGCCCAATTCCCTTATTTAGAGTTTCCCTGTGCCCTGGACTTGGTCCGTGCACACTTATGGACGGTATTTATACCATAGTACGTTCTGTCTCAAGACCCCAGTCTTGAGCACTTGTATCTTATCTCCAGTAACTGTTAATCGAAGATCAAGTGGCTACTAGCACTCCTGGCTTGATTCCCTCTTTCTTATCATTACCATTCCTTTACCATCGTCATCGACCACAACGACAAGCCAGCCCCTACTTTAGGGTTAGATCCATCAATCCTATCGCAACCGTCAACCGTAACCGGCCTGAACATCAGGTCAACGTCACCGTCTGATCATAGGAAGCCAGAACGTAACACCAGCTCCTCCAAGTCATCCATTCCCCAGAAACAGAACTTATCATCCAAGCTTGGTAAGGACAGTAAGCTCACTACTGAAGAACACAAGTGTCGACTGGAAAATCACCTTTGTTTGTTCTGTGGAATCATGGGGCACATAGCAAAGGACTGCCCCAAGTCTTCCTCCAAGGCAGCCAAAGCTTGCATGGCCAAAACCTCTGCTCTGGAAACCAAACTGGAGGCCTCCATCTCAGAGGCGAAAAAATAGTTCACAGCCTTTGAGACTCTGCACAGGCTGGAGGTTGTGTTAATCCTTCCCATGCTTTACTGGAGGATAAACTTAATGTGTCTGTTCTGTTAGATAATGCTTCACTTATGCCTCTTATTACCCTTGTTTCACATGAAATTCCTCTGTTTTCTGCCCTGCTTGACTCTGGTTCTTCAGACTGCTTTGTAGACACCAAGTTAATCAGTACTTACAATCTTCCGACTTATTCTGTCCCTCTGTTGCAGCTCCAACTGTTTGATGGCTCTTCCAATTCTATGATTACAAATGCCATTGATCTTTCTGTTTGTTTCAACACTGGTGATATCACTCTGATGATGTTCTATGTCACTCCATTGGATGGATCTAGTTCTCTTGTTCTAGGACACAACTGGCTTGCCCACTACAATTCATTGATTGACTGGGTATCAAGTTGTATCTCATTCTGATCATTCAAACCAAACATGCCAACACCTTTGAGCTCACCTTCACAGCCTCTGGTTTCTCTGACCCAAGCTGACTTCAAATCTGATTCACCATGTTCCCATGACCCCAAACCTCTGTCAATCGAGCTACTTAACTCCTCAGTCTTTGCACATACCTGTAGCCTTGATGGCTCAGTTCCATTCTATCTGCAGCTTTAACCCCCAGAAAGTCATCTCTGTTCTGCTTCCATTGCTTCTCCTCCAGCCAACCTTCCTGGCATTCCCCAGGAATACCACAACTTTGCTGATGTGTTTAGCAAAAGCAAAGCATCTACTCTTGCCTCTCACTGCAAATTTGACCTGAAGATCAAGCTGGAAGAAGGCACCTCACTGCCTGTCAGCACCACCTATTCTCTCTCACTCTCTGAGCTTGAAGCACTCAGGACTTTCCTGGATGAACATCTTGCTACCAGTTTCATCCGACCCTCCATATCTGCTCACACTGCTCCTGTCCTTTTTGTTTGGAAAAAGGATGGATCCCTCTGGTTGTGTGTAGATTTTCAAGGCCTCAACAAGATCATGAAGAAAGACCACTACCCCCTTCCATGCATCTCTGATCTCCTTGACGCTCTGAGCTATGCAACTGTCTATACCAAACTCGATCTTAGGCATGCTTACCATTTAGTTCATATTGCTGAGGGCAATAAATGGAAAATCTCTTTCCATACATGCTATGGCTCCTATAAGTGGCTTGTCATGCCATTTGGGCTCACCAATGCTCCTGCGGCTTTCCAGCAGTTTGTCAATTCTATCTTTGCTGATCTTCTTGATGTTTCAGTAATCATTTAGTTGGATGATATCCTAATTTTCTCTGCTGATTGGATATTGCATACTGAGCATGTCTGCGAAGTCCTCCACTGCCTCCAGAAGCATGGCCTCTTTGCTAAACCCAAGAAATGCAAATTCCATACCAATTTCACTGAGTATCTTGGGTATCTATTCTCTTCTTCTGGGCTCATGATGTCCCCTGACAAGGTTCAATCCATCCTGGATTGGCCCAAGCCTCGCAAGATTAGGGATCTCCAGTCCTTTCTCAGTTTTGCTAACTTCTACTGCTGCTTTATCCAGGGCTACTCCAACATCATTGTTCCTCTGACTCGCCTTATCTGCAAGTCTGTTCGTTGGGATTTCGACACTTCTTGTTGCACTGCTTTCCAGTGCCTCAAGGCAGCTTTTACTTCCACTCCTATATTGACCCATTGGGTCCCTGATGCTCCTCTCATCATTGAGACTGATGCCTCCAACTATGCCATAGCTGGAATCCTCTCACTCTAGTCCCTGGATGACAAGGTCTGCCCTGTCACTTTCTTTTCCCATATGCTCACTACACCAGAACTCAACTATGACACCCATGATAAGGAGCTCCTTGCTATTTTCACTGCATTCAAGTCCTGGTGTCATTACCTCGAAGGTTCTGGTTCTCTGGTGGATGTTGTCACTGATCATAAGAACCTGGAATATTTCGCTATGTCTAAACTTCTGACCTGCCAGCAAGCCTGGTGGTCGGAGTTTCTCTCCCAATTTAATCTGATCATCCATTTTTGCCCTGGCCATTTAGGCACTAAACCTGATGCTCTCACTAGATGATGGGATATCTATCCTAGTGCAGGGAATGGCAACTATGCCCTCATCAATCTGCATAACTTCTGGCCTGTGTTTACACAGGAACAACTCGCTGTATCCCTCCAGGCTTCCATTCTAGCATCTCCAGTTTTTTGATCCACATTCCTCTTTGACATTGAAACCCTCCATTGCAACATCATCTCAGCACTCCCTTCTGACCCAACTGCCTCTATCCACTGCTCCGGTACCCTCCCATCTGACTCTCATTGGTTTAGAGACCCAGGAGGTTTCTTGCATGTGAACAACCACATCTATGTCCCCAATGCTTCCGACCTCTGCCTCTGGGTCCTCTGCTACAAGCACGACCACCCCTTATCTGGACACTTTGGTCAGAATTGGACACTGGAGCTCATTTGCCAAGAGTATTCCTGGCCTGGCATTCGAGCATTTGTCAAGGAATATGTTTCTTCATGTACAGCTTGCACCTGTGCTAAGGTACCCCATCACAAACCCTATGGTTTCCTCAAGCAGCTTCCCATTCCTGAAAAGCTGTGGAATTCCATCTCTATGGATTTCATTGAACAGCTTCCAGCTTCCTCCAGTCACTCTGCCATCCTTGTTGTGATAGATCATCTATCAAAGCAGTGCATCTTTATTCCTACAGATGACAAGGTGACCTCTCCAGAGCTTGCAAAACTCTTCTTACTTCATATGTTCTTCAAACATGGAGTTCCCTCCCACATCACCTTTGATCGAGGTTCTGAGTTTGTTTTCCATTTCTTCCATTCTCTGGGTCAAGCCCTCAATATCCATCTCCACTTCACCTCTGGGTATTATCCAGAGGGTGACAGTCAAACTGAGTGAATGAACCAAATCCTGGAGCAGTATCTACATGTTTATTGCAACTATCAGCAGGATAACTGGTTCAACCTCCTGCCCCTCATGGAGTTTGCTTATAACAATGCCTCTAATGCTACCACAGGTGTTTCCCCTTTCTTTGCCAACAAGGTCTACCATCCAAATATCTCCATGTACCCGGAATGTGATCTCACCTCCACCCGAGCTTGAGAATATGCCATAGACCTTGACTCTCTCCACACCTTCCTTCACAAAGAAGTAGCTGCTGCCCAAGTCAGATACCAAGGACCTGCAGATGCCCAACAATCTCTGTCACCAGACTTTAAAGTAGGTGACCAGGTATTCATCAAGGCCAAGTACTTTCAGACTACACAGCCTTCCAAGAAACTTGCCAAAAAGAACTTAGGTCCTTATTCCATCATTGCTCAGGTGGGCTCACTGTCCTTTACACTCCGTCTCCTGGAGAACATGAAGTCTGTTCATCCAGTCTTTCATGTTTCTCAACTTGAATCCTTAGTCCCCAACATGATCCCAGATCACATGCAACCACCTCCACCCCCAGTTGAGATCAATGGTGAACCAGAGTTTGAGATTTCCAAAATCCTAGACTCGAAGATTGATCATAGGCAAAGGAACTGCAAATTACTATATTTGGTTAAGTGGTTAGGTTATGAGGATACTGATGAGGAGTCCTTGTGGCTCCTGGCAACTGAATTAGGGCACGCTTCAGAGATTGTTGAGGAGTTTCATCTCTGTTACCTGGACAAACCTGGGCCATCTTATGATTAACCAAATGTAGTGGATCTAGTGGACCCTCTACCTATTCTATGACCATCTTTTCTATCACCTTGTCTATTACCGAAATTTTGCCAACCTTCACACAAAGTTCTGACAGCTCCACTGCCACCTCTTTCACCTCCCCATCCTCGCTCCCCAAACTCCATTGTTTCTCCACCCATATGGTCCCCAATGCATCAACAAGCCACTCCAGCAGCTGGTTCTTGCATTTGGCCCCTTGCCATATCTTTCGGCCCACCTCCCTTATTGATGCCCCCATCAGGCAACTACCCTCAGCCACTTGCAGAAAATCCTTCTCTGTCTCCTTGGAGTCTGCCCTGCTATCGAACACCCCTTCTGGTCCCTTTTCCGCTCTCCTTTTGCCATTGCCGCTACTGGATCCCACCTTCTGGGCTTGGTGAAGTTCCTCCACCTAAGCCTGTGTTAGAGTGCTAGGTCCTGACCCCACTTCCAATACTCACCCATTTCCAGACTGCTGCCACTGCTTTCTGAGCCTCCTCTGCTTTTTTCCGAGCCTCCTTCTCTCTCCTCACTTTTCCCTGCCACTTCCACTCAGCATACTTCACATCACCAAGCTCCTCTTCATCTTCGATGCGCTCCTCCAGGTGCTCATCAGACCAGGTGTGAATGTTGGTAAATGAAGACATGATGAGGGGTACCAGTATGGAGGTCTCTGGGGTGGTATTTGCTTTTATGGTTTTCTGGCCAGCTAAACCCCAGTGTCCGCTCCACTCACTTATTCATCAAGAGCACATGCTTCACAGCCTTCAGGGGTTCAGGCCTTAAGAGGGGAATACTGTCACATCCCATGCCAATGGGTCAACTCTGCTTTGTTCTGATGCAACTCCAGTTGCTTCTATGCTTTAAGTTGCATGTTTCCTAGTTCCCCTTACCTCCATCATCTCCTATCTCATGATTGACTACAACTTTACCTATACTAACTCTGTACCATTCTGATACAACTCCATTGTTCCTCTGACCTCACTTTCTGTTCCTGTTTCTTTGTGCCACATTTCTCCCTGTCATCACTTAGTTTCAGTTTGACATTATTCGATGTTGTCTCCTCTGACATCTCCATTCGTATCCAGGATGCATTGGCACCTGCTTCACTTATGAGACAACTCCTTTTATACCTCTGTTCCCTCCTTAGATAATCTGTCTCCCTGAGATACATAAGTACTGGAGTTCGGTATCTTGGACTCCAGTTGGAATATCAACCATAATACGATGCTACGATCCCCCCAGACCCCTTTAGCCTCACGACTTGACATTGTACCCTACCCTAAAGTCCCTTAACTTATTCCATAGCTTGATGTCATGCCTTTTGTTGAGAAGAGCCCTCCAGCCAATCCTGATCCTCCATGTTTCTGACCCCTCTGTAAATTAGGGCACTCGGTACTGGCATAAGGGTGCACCACATAAGGTGAAGCCAAGCCCCATCCACTCCGGAGTTATCTGGAGTACCTCCAGAGTATGTCGAAACATTTATAACAGTGGGGCAAAGAATTACCCCCTTTGTAAGCCCATGGTCAACCATGACCAGTAAGGCATTGAAATCAGAGGACAGAGGAAGATCAGTAATCAGATCACAGGAGATCTGCTAAAAGGGGTAGATGGCAGTGGAGCAGATGGAAGAGAGAGCAGAGGTAGAGGGGTGAGTGTTTGCCTTGTTTTGTTGGCAAATAGGACAGCTGGCAATATAGTTGTGAACAAAAGCAGTGAGGCTGGGCCACCAGAACTTGGCAGAGACAAGTTGTTGAATTTTCAAGTAACTGGGGTGGCTGGTGGAGGGGTGGTTGTGATAGCACTGGAGAATTTCATAATGGAGGTTAAGAGAGGAGGGAATGAAGACACAGTTGTAGTAAGTGAGCAATCCATCAATTTCCTTCCAGTCAAAGGTTTGAAAGTGGAGGAATTTCTCATCTATGAAAGCATCCTGTTTTTGCAGAATGGAGAGGTGAAGGGGGTCCCCCTGTTGATGTTTCTTAATGTGTGTGGAGAGGTTAGCATCAATAAGGTTGACAAAGAATTTGGGGGAAAGAAGGGTAACTTTCTGATTATTCTGGGAAGTGTCAGGACAAAGGTCAGGGTGGTGAGAAAGGGCATCCAGCCCAGCAAGGGAGGTACTGGCAATGTGAGAAAGTTGCAGGTTGAAGTCAGCAATGTCAAGAAGCCAGCAAGCTTATCATCAATTAAGCTTCTGAGGGGATTTGAAATAAGTCAGGTTTTTATGGTCAGTGAAAACCTGAACAGGGATAGAGGAGCCAAGGAGGTACTGCCTTCAGGCTTTTAAAGTGTGAATAACTGCTAGGAGTTCACAATCATAAATATCATAGTTCTGCTTGGCAGCAGAGAATGTCTGGGAGAGATAAGAACAGAGGTGCCAGTCCCCATTTGCATCAGTTTGAAGAAGGATGCCACCAGATGCATAAGCAGAAGCATTGGTGGCAATAGCAAAGGGGTGAGTGAGATCTGGCATCTGCAATACCAGTTGAGATAAGAAGATTGTCTTGAGTGAGTCAAAGGTTTTCTGGGCAGTGGGTGACCAAGACCATGCCATGGACTTCTTAGTGAGATTAAGGAGAGGACAGGCAATAGTGAAGTAGTTGGGGATAAATCACCTGTAGAAGTTAGCAAAGCCAAGGAAAGAATGAATGTTCTTGACTTTGGAAGGAGTGGGCCATTGGGAAATGCCAGTGAGTTTGACAGGGTCCATGGTAAGTTTGCCAGGACAAATGATCATCCCAAGGTATTTGACCTGGGGAACAGCAAAGGTGCATTTCTCCAGTTTGAGATGGAGATCAAGTTCTGTTATCCATTGAAGGACATGGAAGGTGCATTCCTGATGGGTGTTAGCATCAGGGGAAGAGATGAGGAGGTTGTCCATATAGATGACAAGCCATCCTTCAGCAATTATGTCTTGAAATGAATTGTTCATGAATTACTGAAATGTAGTGGATAAGTTGTTCAAACCAAAGAACATCACTGTAGGTTTGAAGAGCCCCTTATGCATAATAAAGGCAGCTTTCCATTGATGTCCATCATGAATACAGATGTTATTATAATCCCAATGGACATCAAACTTAGTGAAAAATTGAGCATCCTGGAGTTTGTTGATGAGGTCAGAAATGAGAGGAAGAGGATAGGCATCTCAAACAGTATGTTCATTGAGATACCTGTAGTCCTGACAGGGGTGGAGTTTGCTGTCTTTCTTCTTGATGAAAAAGAAGGATAAAGCTTGAGAGAATTTGGATGGATGAATCTTCCTGGCTTGAAGGTTCTTGTTGAGGAATGCTTCCATGGCTAGTCACTCAGGGAAAGATAAGGGGTAAACCTTATCTATCTTTGGGATGAATGTGTCCTTCAGATTGATCTCATAATTATAGGGGAAAGAGGGTGAAAGGTGATCTAGGGTTTTTGGAGTGTTAGAGAAAATCAATGAGAACTGAGAGTATTCAGAGAGAAGAGTTGTTTTGAGTTTGGCCTTTTCAGCCTTGATGGCTAGCTTGGTGGATATAGTGAGCCAAGCAACAGTGATTTCAGGGAGGTATAAGAAGCAGCAATGTAAGATCCTGCTAGAGTGATGATTATAGAGCAAGTTGTTGATTGACTGCTTGGGGATAACATAGTCCAAGTAGTGGATCAAGAGTTCATCATGAGGGATGATGATATATTCAAGGAGTCCATCAAACCAGGGTTTGTGGACAGAGTTGATATGATAGGTGGTGTTGTTAGAAGAAGGATCTGGAATGGTAAGCATGTTTGCCATCCAGTTAATGGTGGGATTTGTGGTCTGAAGCCATGTATGTCCTAGGATAATGTTTTTCTTTCTGCAAGCAATGACATAGCAGGAAACTGGGAGAATGGACTGTTCAAAGTGAAGAAAAAGATTGCAAGTTTGAGTAATCTTGCCCTTTTTGTTCTCAGAGTGGTTGATGTTCTGAATAATGATCAGTTCATTGAGTTTCTTGGTGGGAAACTGGTTCTTCTTGACAAAGTCCCAGTCTATGCAGTTGATCTGTGCTCTACTATCAATGAGAGCATGAGTGGCTATGACTTTCTTGGCATGAAAGGTAGAGGAAACTTGAATTGCTACTTTCATGGATTTCTTGGAAGCAGATACAAGTACAGGTGCACAAGAGAAGGAGGGAGTACCTTGCATAGTGTTATGCCAGGCCCAGGTAGGGACAGGCATAGACCTTGCTGTGGGTGAAGAGGATGAAGTGAACCAAAGATAAGCTTCAAGATGAGTGGAAAACAACAAATGAAGTGTTGTGTCTTAGTGGTACCAGATACACTCCCAGGGGTGTGCTGAGATCAGATGCTGATGATCCTCTGGATAAGTGCCAGGACACAATCAATGGATTCCAGGTACATAGGTACAAGGAATAGTGGAGATGCGAGGACTTGTGAGGTAATCACAAGGTAGAAGTAGTGTGAGGAACAAGAGGACAGGAAGTATGCTACTTTATAATACAGCTAACAGAGTTAAAGTGGAGACAAAGTGAGTAATCATGCTGATGAATGATGAGTAAGGTATTTGTGTGGAAACAGATGGAAAGAGATGGAATGATTATGAGTCAGCTGATTAAAAGATAGAAGGCCTGGGCAAAGGGCATAACAAGAGAGCAGTCTAGATAAGGCTAGAGCGTGAGAAGAGCAGAATCTATAGTGACAAGTGAACAAGAGAGCACCTGAGGTGCAAGAAGAGCTGAAGCTATGGCAAGAGAAAAGAGAAAAAGAAGAAGAAAAGAGGAATCATAACATTACCCCCCTGCTAGGGGTGGAAGACTTGTGACACCTTAAAAGGCATCATAAGAGGGCCTGGGGGAGCTGGTGATGTTGGCCCAGCCAACCTCATTGATGACGTCATTACAGAAGTCATTGTTAGTGTGATACAAAGGTGGAGGGGGTAACAGAGCCATGGGAGGGCAGTGGTAGGAACCCTGAGAGTGGCAGGAGTGGTTGGAGTGGCAAGAAGAGTGGGAAAAGCCACAGGAGGATGTGTGAGAGGAGCCACAGGAGGAGGAAGAGAAGGAGGAGAAGACGAGTGGGTTAATGACATGTTGCTGAGCTGGGCAGTGAGCTTGAGTATGTCTGGGGTGCCAGTGGAGGCAGTAGGGACATTGGTACGAGGGGCAGTTGACATGAATGTGGCCCAGGCAGCAACAGTGGAAGCAGGCCTTGCAAAAGCAAGGATGAGAAGGAGGAAGGTGGCCATCACTGTGAAGGCTGGTCCACCAGGCTTTGGCACATTTGAGAGCAGCAAGCTCATCTTTGTCGAGAGGAGAGGAAGATGCAGAGGGGGTGGTAGGGGTGTAACCCCAGGCAGTGGCCAACTTGTGCATGTATTGATTGAGGTCAGTGAGGAATTCACCCATGCTCATCTGGTAGGCAAGGATTTCAATATTGGATAAAAGCTAGCAATGAATGGAAGTGATGAGAGCTTGGGTGAGGGAGATGCGGGTGTGGGGAATACAGGTGAGGGCAGAAGCCAGGAGGAGAAGATGGAGAAGCTGCATGTATATCTGGTAAATAAGCCAGAGAGGAGAGAACATGTTAAGGTGTGAGCCAATGGGGACTGTGAGGTGAGAGTTCATAATATACATCATGACTTGGTGGAAATAGTCAGAGGAGGGGGTGCTCTGATGAAGGGCATGTGCAGAGAGGGGCAGGTCAATGCTAAGGATCCCAGTGGACCAAGTGTCGATAGCAGGAGATGGGACCAGGAAAGGAGTGACTATGGCTGGGCTAATGATGATGGCAGGGGGCAAGGCTACAAAATCCTTGGAAGGGAGCTTGAAGGCAAGTATGGAAAGAGAAGGAGAGAAATTGTTAGTAAGAGAGGATGGAGAAGAGATGAGCAAAGGCTCATCAGGAATTTTCACAGTGGGAAGTTGAGATGTGGATGGAGATGGGGTGTCAAGAGGAGTGTTGCATGAATGGAAACCTTGATCAACAGTGAAAGTCATTGCTGTTTTGAACAACAGTTGAACTTCTTAGTGGGGTAAGGGGGAAGAGGAGTGGATGGGGGAAAGTGGCAAGGGTGAAGGAGTTTATACTCATTCAAAGCAGACTTGGAATGTTTCAAGTTCTGTTCTGGTTCCCAGGAGTCATCTTCTGCTGAGTACCCTTTCCAATGGATCAGGAATTGATGGTTACCTGGGGAACCTTAATGTTTTAATATCTGCTCTATTTCAAATTTCTCCTCACCTTCTATAAGGTCTGGAGGGGGAGCAGGGAAGTTTTTTCTGTGAACATCATTTTTGTGATAGGATAATAACAATGACACATGGAAAATAGGGTGAATCTTCCATGTGGATGGAAGATGGAGGTGATAAGTGATTGGGGAAAGGACTTCCATGATGGTAAAGGGTCCTTCCCATTTAGGAGACAGTTTTGGGTGAACAATTGCCCATTTCAAATTATGGGCTTCTAACCACACCTTATCTCCTTTGGCAAATGGGGAGAAGGTGGAGCAGATACATGATGCCATAGTCTGGCAGGCTAGATTATGAGCAGCAAGTGCTTCATCACAAGTGGCAAGGAGTGCCTTAGTGTGGTCAGCAACTGCAGGCATTAGTGATTCATCAATAATGGAAGAAAGGGCATGGGGTTTATATCCCATCATGAGATAGAATGGAGATTGCTCTGTAATGGAGTGGGGGTGGTGATTATGGACAAATTTGGCATGGGTGATGGAATCAGCCCATCTGATGGGGTTGGAGCTGCAGTAAATGCAGATGTACATTTTAATCTTCTGGTTAACTCATTCAGTTTCACCATCAGATTGAGGATGGTATGCAGTGAAAAGGGACAAATTGTACTCAAGGAGTTTCCCAAGCTCCTTAGAAAAGGCTGAGGCAAACTGAGGGCCTCGATCAGAAATGATCTTGTCATAAAGACCATATCAGAGGTAGACCTTGTGAAAAAAGAGGGTGGCAATGCCCTCAGCTGTGACAGATTTCTTGGTGGGGCAAAGAATTACCCCCTTTATAAGCCCATGGTCAACCATGACCAACAAGGCATTGAAGTCAGAGGATGGAGGGAGATCAGTAATGAGATCGCAAGAAATCTGTTGAAAGGGGCAAGTGGCAGTGGAGCAAATGGGGAAGAGAGTGGGGTGAGAGGGGTGAGTGTTTGCCTTATTCTGTTGGCAAACGGGGCAACCAGTGACATAGTTGTGGACAAAGAAAGTGAGACCAGGCCACCAAAACTCAGCGGAGATGAGTTGGTGGATTTTAAGATAACCAGGGTGGCCAGTGGAGGGATCATCATAATATCATTGGAGAATGGCATGGTGAAGATTAATGGAGAAGGGAATAAAGACACAGTTGCAGTAAGTGAGCAACCCATCAATTTTCTTCCAATCGGAGATATGGGAACACAGGAATTTCTTGTTTGTGGAGGTGTTCTGTTTCTGCAGGATGGAGAGGTGAAGAGGGTCACCTTGTTGATGCTCCTTAATGTGGGCAGAGAGTTTAGCATCAATAAGGTTAATGAAGAGTTCAGGCAGAAGAAGGGTAACTTTCTAATTATCCTGAGAGGTATCAGAACACAGATCAGGGCAGTGAGAGAGGGCATCAGGCCCGGTGAGAGAGGTGCTGGCAATGTGGGAGAGTTGCAGGTTGAAGTTGGTGATGTTGAGAAGCCAATGGGCTTGGTGGTGGTTAAGCTTCTGAGGGGATTTAAAATAGGTCAGGTTTTTATGGTCAGTGAAAACCTGAACAGGGGTAGAGGAGCTGAGGAGATATTGTCTCCAGGCTTTCAGGGCACAAATGACTACAAGGAGTTCATGATCATAGATGTTGTAATTCTGCTTGGCAGCAGAAAACATCTGAGAGAGATAAAAACAGGGATGCCAGTCTCCGTTTGCATCAGTTTGAAGAAGGATGCCACCAGATGCATAGGTGAAGGCATTGGTGGCAATGGCAAATGGACAAGCAAGATCCAGCATCTGCAATACCAGTTGAGAGAGGAAGATTGCCTTGAGAGAATCAAAGGCTTTCTAAGCAGTGGGGGATTAAGACCATGCCATAGATTTCTTGGTGAGATCAAGGAGAGAACAGGCAATTGTTGAGTAGTTGGGGATAAATCACCTGTAGAAGTTAGCAAAGCCAAGGAAAGAGCAAACATCCTTGACTTTGGAAGGAGTGGGTCACTGGAAGATGCCAGTGAGCTTGATAGGATCCATGGCAAGTTTGCCAGGATGAACAATCATTCCAAGGTATTCAACTTGGGAAACGACGAAGGTGCATTTCTCCAATTTGAGGTGAAGATTGAGTTCCATCATCCATTGGAGGACATGGGAGGTGCATTCCTGATGGATGTCAGCATCAGGGGAAGAGATAAGGAGGTTATCCATATAAATAATGAGCCATCCCTTAGCAATCATATCATGGAACAAGTTATTCATGAATTGCTGGAAAGTAGCAGGTGAGTTATTCAGACCAAAGAACATTACCATGGGTTCGAAGAGCCCCTTATGTGTGATAAAAGTGGCTTTTCATTGATGTCTGTCTCAAATGTGGACATTGTTGTAGCTCCAATGGACATTGAACTTAGTGAAAAGCTGAGTGTCGCAGAGCTTGTTAATGAGGTCAGAGATAAGAGGAAGGGGATAGGCATTGTGAATGGTATACTTGTTAAGATACCTATAATCTTGACAGGGGCAGAGTTTACCATCCTTTTTCTTGACAAAGAAGAAGGATGACACTTGGGGGAACTTGGAGAGATGGATCTTCCCAGCTCAAAGGTTCTCTTCAAGGAATGCTTCCATGGCCTGTTACTTGGGGGAAAATAAGGGGTAGACCTTACCAATCTTTGGGACAAATATGTCCTTCAGATTGATCTCATGATCATATGGGTGAGAGAGTGGAAGATCAAGACCAGGACCATTAGCTGCTGGGTGACACATTTCTTCCAGTACCCCTAATCCTAACCTTGTTTATACCTTAAGCCAAATGCACCATTTCACTATCCCTGTCCCTGGACTGTTACTCATAAGAGCAGGAGGATTGGATTACAGGGACCAACCAGAAGGTGGCTCACACATGAGAAGGGAAGAGCTCTAGTTACTTTGGTACTGATAACTGACCTGGGTGTCTGTCCTCTTAGGCCCACATGATGACTCAATCAAACTAATGGAAGTCTCATCACATAACCACAGCTCACCTGCCTCACAGCTAGGTTTCCCATTACCCTAAGCCTCTTAGCTTTTAGGCCCACCAGGTCTTGCCTTTTACCATGCCCACCTTCATAGGACCCTTGCCTGGGAGTGATACCCTAGAAGGAGAGACTAATCAATACTAGGGAAATTCTGGAGTGGCACTGGAACATCTAATACCAGGGATGTCCTGTCCTAAGGCATAGTGCAATGTCAGAGGTCAGATGGTTTTTAACCAGAGTCTTAAAGGAACAATTTGCATTCTGCAGTAATCAAACTGCCCACCTGGTGGCATTCCCCTGTTAGTGCACTTAGTACACCCTACCAGTAGACCATGTGTCTGGTCAAGGGTTTTCGGAGTGTCAGAAAAGACCAACAAGAACTGGGAGTATTTGAGGGAAAGAGTCATCTTGGGTTTGGCCTTTTTGGCCTCAATGGTGAGCTCAGTGGATATGGTGAGCCAAGCAACAGTGATCTCTGGGAGATAAGAGGAGTAGTAATCTAAGATCCTGCTAGAGTGGTGGTCATAGAGCAATTCATTGATAGATTGCTCTGGGGTGATGTCATCCAGATAGTGGACTAAGAGTTCATTGTAAGGGATGATAATATCTTCAAGGAGTCCATCAAATTGAGGTTTGTGGACAGAGTTAATGTGATAGGTAATGTCATTTGAGGGGGGGTCTGGAATGGTGAGTGTGTTTGCCATCCAGTCAATGGTGGGGTTTATGGTCTGGAGCCACAGGTGTCCATGGATGATGTTCTCCTTCCCACATGCAATGACATAGCAGGAAACCAGGAGAACTGATTGTTCAAAGCAAAAAAGGAGGTCACAAGTTTAGGTAATCTTGCCCTTTTTATTTTCTGAGTGGTCAACATTCTGAATGACAATCAGTTCATCAAGTTTCTTGGTGGGGAACTGGTTCTTCTTGACAAAGTCCCAGTTAATACAGTTGATCTGTGCTCCGCTGTCAACAAGAGCATGAGTAACTACAACTTTCTTGGCATGAGTAGAAGAGGAGACTTGAACTGCAATCTTCATTGATTTCTTTGAAGCAGATACAAGTACAGATGTGCAAGAAAAGAAGGGAGTATCTTGCATAGGGGAGGTACTCCATTTTAAAAACCCTGCTTTTCCATCTTCTTTTTTTGCTCTTTCTTCACTACTACTCTTGCCACCCCATCATTGGATTTGTTGTCACTAACCTCCTTGATCTTCATCATCAGTTCTTTGGCAGAGACCATCTTGATGCAAGGGATTTCCTTGGTGGTGGAGGAGGAGGAAGAAGTGGGGAAGTTTGGGCAGGTAGTGTTGATGTGACTGGGTTTCCAGCATCTGAAGCAAAGTCTGTTCTTGATATAGAAGGCCCTTCCTGTTTCAGTCAGATGTCCCTTTTTATGGCATCAACATCCATAGCAATTGGGTTTTTCTCTAGCTTGGACATGGTAAAGGGGGGTGTGGAAGTCCAGGCAAACATGCAAGGATTCTTTCACTGTTGCTCTATAGAGTGGGCCCACTCCATAGTTCCTTGGAAATGAGTGGCTTTGGTGTACCACTCAGCAATAGTAGAGGGAATTGTATCCAGGTTATGGACGTGATGGGAGAGGTAGGACACAAGTCCTGTTTCAAAGTAGCCAATGAGAACATTATCATTAGTGATTTTGGCAGTAACAACATGATTCTGGAACTCAGTGGTATACTCAGCAAGGGAGGGTGTCCATTCACCTTTCTTTCCTTGCTTCATCTGGGTATTTGCCAACCAGTGAATGGCAGCATTGATTATGTCCTGTTGTTGGAAAACTTTCAGGAACTCAGAGGTAAAAAGGGAAAATTTTCCCATGGTAACAGTCATTCTGGAAATGCACTTCTTTCAGTATGTTGCAGCCCATGATAGTGCTGGCCCTTTGATCATAAATGAAAGGGCAAACACAATCTTCTTCTCATCAGAGTTATAGACCACACTGTTAATGAAGAGGTAGAACTGGACTGTGTCCAGCCAGTTCTCAGCCTTGGATTAATTACCATCAAAGTGTTCAGGAGCACTGAGATGAAGTTCCATAGGCTTGGTGGTGGAGGTGGAAGAGCCCAACATGACTGTAGGATGGGAGGGTTGAGGATGGAGTTGAGGAAGGGTAAATGCAGGTCGGCATTGAATAGGAGTGGGAGATGGTGGTGTTTGGGCTTGGGGAATCTGCAAGAAAGAGGAGAGTTCATAAGCAAGGTCATGGTCTTCTTGTACTTCTTCTTGAGAGGGGACAAGAATGTCTGCAAGCATGTCTTCTGGTGTGGAAGGGTGATCTGGAGAAAAGGGGCTCTCGGATTTTAAAGTGGACTCAAGAGGGTCTAAGGTAGAGGCACAAGGCTTACCCCAGAGAGAGTCAAACAGCAAGAGTTGTTTGGACAGAATGGTGGAAGCAGACTATAGCAATGATAGTTGCAAGTAAAACACACTACTTCTTTTGTTATGCCAGGCTCAGGTAGAGACAGGCATAGATCTTGCTGTGGGTGAAGAGGATGAGGTGAACCAAAGGTAAGCTTCAAAATGAGTGGAAAACAACAAATAAAGTGTTGTGCCTTAGTGGTACCAGCTACACTCCCAGGGGTATGCCGAGATCAGATGCTGATGATCCTCTGGATAAGTGCCAGGACACAATCAATGGATTCCAGGTACATAGGTACAAGGAATAGTGGAGATGCGAGGACTTGTGAGGTAATCACAAGGTAGAAGTAGTGTGA